>JZLH01S0163745.1:930-13211 GCA_001188425.1 Eucidaris tribuloides
GAGAGGAGGAAGAGGATAGAGTTCATGTAAGAGTTTGATAATGATATGGAGTGTTGCATTTCTTGTGTTACTTACTAAGAGTCTGTTTTTGCAGGAAAGCCTAAGATACGTAACGAATCATATTCGTGCGGCGTGTAACTACGGGGTGAGGCGCTCTAAACATGTCAATGAGTGCGTAGGCCATTATATGTGTCACCTATTGATGAATAGTCGGCGGGTTTATACCACCCGATATATTGCATAAATTACAGTCGTTGATTATGGTAAGTTGTATTGAATGCCCTGTCTCATTTGTTAACGCTTACAATGGGCGGGGGGATACACAACTGGCGTGACCCTAGGTCTTGTTATGTGTGTGTCCTCATAGTCATATTCATATTGTTGTGGATTTGTGTTCCTGTTTCTGTTTGGTCTAATAGGGCCCTAACCTTGTGTAATTATTTCTATAATCCGTATTGGTCTGTATTTGTATTTCTATTATTGATTGTTAGACGGTTTATAAAGTGTTAAGCCCTCATGTCATTGCCTATGACATGAAAATGAGTGAACTTGAAACAAGTTATCTTTCTAGAATGTGGACAATTTTTTCTTATTCTTCAACTTTTTAAATATAACGAGATTACATTACACAGACAGTTTTGGCACTTTGTTCATTAAGCAGTAGACTTCAGTAAAAAGAGAGAGCAACTTCTAATGTTCAAGGAAAGATAAAATATGGCTTAACTTTGATATTTTGGCTATTTGTCCTTCTTATATCATAATGAAGATGACTGAAAAATTAACAATTAAACCAGTTTGTAAATTGTAATTATTACAACTTACGCTTTGTAAAGGACGTAATTTCATTAATCGAAACTTAGTGTAAGACGTCATAAAGAAAATTGATAGATTCAACGTAAAAAGTAGCGATAAACAGGGCGTAGCGGTTGGGCAGTAGGGAGTGCAGCATCTGAGGAGGTGGAACTAACTTGGTGTGGGGAGGTCGGCACATCTTAGGGAGGTGGAACTAAAGATTGAAAAAAATCAGGCGTTGAAAGCAGAAAAGGTGGTGAAATTTCTTTTGGCTTGCCAGGGGCGGAACTCCTTGCCTCCTGCGGGGGGTGGGGGTGCACGGTGGGCGCGCCAGCACCCGCCGCGCCATCCCCCCAGCACGGTGCCCTACGCCACTTCGATCGAAAATCATGCATGGCCGAGAGCCTCCAGATGTCAGGTGATTGTATTCCTTTCAACATAATATACACAGAACAATCAGCCTCGGTATTATCTCAAAATTTATGAAAAAATATATTTGCAGCCTAGGAACTAGGATTATTAATAGTCCTTGGTATTAAAGCTCAATCGTGTGACAACCATTAGAATATGGTGGCTTCCAATCTCTCTGAATAATCAATTAAGGTTATCATGTCTACTATACAGGCTCACCATCAAGCAGCCGCATTGAAATAATGAAATTAGCTATGAGTTATCACTGCTAATAGACCTGTCGCATGAGAAAAATAGCACATGTCCAAGACCAGTGGACAAAATCTATGGTTATCTCTTCACATCTCACCTCAGCCCAGAACCATGGAAAGAGACACCACGATGTGGGTGCCACTAAATAACATAATCACCAATAGCGAGATAGGCTATAATATGAGCTCAAAACATAAACCAGCAGATGAATATCCTATTCAAATCAGATGATCTAGCAACAATTTTTGTGGAATTCACACCGAATAGACAGCGCACAGTTCACAAATGTATTCAAATTTTATTTAATAGCCACCCTTTTTAACATGGTTGTCCCTAACAACACTGAAGCTTGCCGGATGCTTGACCGAAACATAGCAACCAACTCATAATCATACCCCCTTAAAGATTAGTATCGCATAGTTGGATTTCTTCATGGTTTGGGAGAAGTGTATCTTCAAGTATTATAACAGATTGTAACTGGAAAGACACTTATCTCATCAGTAACTCCTCAAGAAGTAAAATCAATCCAATCCAAATTTGACTCTATACAATTGTGAATTGGTTCTTATTGAATTCGACGCGGTACAAGGTGCATATCGCCCATAGGATAAGTAATATCATTGGACATAAATAAGGTAACAGAATGCATTAACATCCAGTTACACGAGAAAAGTGGAAAATAGAGGGAAACTAAAATGTGACAGAAGAGATGAGCAACTGAGGCATATCAGAAGAATTGACATGGCACAAGAGAGAGATATTGATATGGCTCTAATATTTAATTTTCACACTAACCATCGTACCATGGACGATAGGCACTTCAGTATAATAATTGAGAGGACTTTTCCAACAAAGTACAATATTACTTACTCATGAATATGTGGTGTTGAGCTCATCGTACTTTTAATAATAGAATTTTCATTTGAAAGTTCGGCGCAAGATTAGTTTATACTAGATTATATATGATTCATAATCATGTCCCTCATAATAAATTATATTCACCTAGAATATCTTTATTATCTGAGCGAATAACCTATGTATTAATACTAAACACTGGCACAATTACAACTGAGAGCTACTTTTCATTTCAACACAAAATAAGTATCCTATCAGCGAAGATCTACGATAATCATCTCATCAATATTAGACTATTCGCGATAGAGGAAGGAAGGGGTCGCGTTCCTCTGGGCAAGGATGCAACAGTCTTGTGTTTTGTAATTGGTCTTGAATATTAATGAAGGACCTTACTTTGTTTCCTTTGTTTTTGTTCCCGGAGGGGTGGGGGGGTTGCCATTAGTCTAGATGAAGTTTTGCCAGTTCAGGTAAAAATGATGTATCAAGCATGTCAATTTGAACAACATTACATGATGTGAAACCTTTGGATTTCGTTGTTTTCGATCAATGAAGAAAAGTATTAGAGTCTAAAATGTGAAAAGAATCTTGTAGATGGGTTGAGATCTCATGTATACTTATCATCCCTTTATATGAAACAAGGTCTTGGGTTGTGCAATAAAAACAAGTAATTGTGTGGGTGGTGTAGGGGTGTTGGCTCTGGTCCCTTCGAGGAGAGGATTCGTCAATTGGCTGTTGAACTACTATGGCAATTGGCGACTCGTCTCCCCCCGGGACGGAGTTGGCACCCTTCTCACATCGTTCAGCATCAGGGATAATAGTTTTCGATGTATTTTGTATAGATTTATTAAATTTGCGCGTTATTATGTCCCTATTGTTACTGTGACGAACCTCAACAATTATAATCTCGGCAATAGTAAAGAATTTTACGACTTTTGTGAGCCCTGGCCCACAGCATAGTAACATTGCTAATGTTTATTGTACTTTCCCATTTAATGTTTTATGTCTATCGATTCTTACTATGTAAAGTTTTGTTTGTGTACTGTACCACATGTTTTTTATGATTGGCCGAATAAATAATAAAATAATAATAATAATAGCTATTTTCTTCCTGTGTTGGCTATGGAAATCAATAAATAATAAGGAGATGTACCTTGCAAGCACAGGTGTTTGCTATGTCTAGTAATGGCATACTAATTGCATTTATTAGAAACTCGTTTTAAGTGCCTAGGGGCAGTTGAACGGAAGTGTGAGCGTGCGCATAAAGCACTTGATGGCTGTTTCCCGGAAGGTTTCTCTGCATTTCGCGACGGTAATTTGCGATTTCAAACATACCCGTGACAAATCGTTGTCACCGCACAAGCAGGAAATTGGCGCTCTGGTATCGCTATCCTGTAGTTATGTAAAGTCCTTGGTTAGTACGAGTTTTCAAAAGATGCAATACGTATAGCCGAGTTTCAAAATGCATTACGTCAGTAAGCGGAGTTTTCAATGCAATACGGCCAGAGCGGCATTTTTCCAAAACTGCTAATTGCGGTTATACTCGGAGTTTTCAAATGCAATAGTCCGGTCAGAGAGAAAGAGTTATCACAAAATGGCATACCAGCCGCAGCGCGGAGCGATTTCATGCAAGGTAGGGGGGGGGGGAGCACACAACATCAAACTTGTGCGCGAAGGCGAATATACCGAAATAATAATACCCTCGCGCGGGGAAAAACGCCTCGAGGATACATATATATTGTTTTTTAAAAAGAATTGTGCTTACCCCCCCCCAGCGGCATAAATACAGTTTAATAATAAACTCCTCAAAAAAAGTTTGGAAATCTGAGTTTGATCAGTTATATCTCCTTTTTGGTTAAAAAAAAATCAATGCAAGCTTGGTATCATCAGAAAGATTATCTAATTTTCTTTAAAATGATACCTTATTTGGTATGAATATGCCGTCAGAGAAAGGGCAGTATTTTAAAATGTGGTGTAAAGTGTAAATTGAAAAGTTGCAAAATGACCAAAGTTCGGTAAGTCACCCAATTTATGTTGTTGTTGATGAGTGAGTTTTCCAATGTCTCTTTGGTTGTTATGTATTCTTATGTGAATATTGACATGGACTGTAAGAAATACCTGCCCAAGTAAGCAAACAACAAAAACAAAAAGTGAAATAACCAAATAAACATACATGTATGGACATTTATGAACTGGACATAAGCGCATTTAATCTCACAGACCTATCACCACATTAACACCACAAAGTAATAAAAAAAATGTGGCAGGGGCTTGATTTGCATGGATTTTCATGTTTATCTTCACGTGATTCTTTGATTTCATCAATGTTCATTGATTTTAATGACATGATCACAGATCAGTATCGCGTGAACGACCCACGTGCCTGCACCACCGCCTGGCACCGCTTCCCTATCTGCCTATGCTGTTGATAAGCTTTGTGATTCGTTTCTGTGGGATGGCTTCAATCAGAAATTGACGCAAACCTGCCAATGTCGTTGCATTTGTGACTCTCTTCCGTACAGCCCGGCCGAGTTGATAGCACAAATGTTAAATGGGATTGAGGTCTGGGCTGCATGCAGGCCAGTCCATTCTCGTTATAGCCCCTCTCTGAGAAAATCCATGCAAATCAAGCTCTTGCCACTTTTTGTATAACTTTGTGGTGTTAATGTTGTGACAGGTCCGTGAGATTAAATGTCTTATATCAAGTTTTTTTAATGCCCATATCATGTGTTTTTTTAGTTTTTGTTGTTGTTTTTTGCTTACTTGTGCAGGTGTTTCTTTCAATCCATGTCAATGTTCACATTGGAGTGCATAACAACCAAAGAGACAATGGAAAACTCACTTATCAACAACAACAAAAATTGGATGACTTACTGAACTTTGGTCATTTTGCAGCTTTTCAATTTACACTTTACACCACATTTTAAGATACTGCCCTATACTGGCATAATCATAATAAGTAGGGTAGCATTTTAAAGTAAATTAAACAATCTTTCCGATGATACCAAGCTGGCATTGATGATTACTACGAAACGGGAAATATAACCGATCAAACTCAGATTTCCAAACTTTTTTTGAGGAGTTTATATAATATATTTCATCACATTTATCTTTTTAATAGGTTCGCACATAACAAAGTCTCTCAAAAATGCTAATAAAATAGGAAAAAAGGATAATTAATTTGTAAAAATCAAGGGGAGAATCCCCTCCCAGAGAAAAAAATCGAGGGGGACACGCCCCCCCCCGATCGCCGCCCATAAATATGGTAACTCGGAATGTTCGTCTCAGAAATTGTGACAACGAATTTAAGGGTTGAGACTATATTGGCGTATAGATTTGGCAGGTTCATGAATATTAAATCTCGTTCGGCCGATGACGTATGGCTCATTAATATTAACACCATGGAACAACTTGGTTACATACAATAAGATCACAAAATTACCCATGCCCGTCACCGAATCGCAGCTAGCTCTGTGGTTAGAAAGGCAGTCTTCAAATCTGAATATCCTCGGTTCGAATCTTGTTGGAGGCAATATTTTCAAAGCTACTTTTATCATCTTTTTTAATTAGATTGGAGATGGGGTTTATTCCGTCAAACGAAACTTAGAAAATAAAGTCAGCAAGCGAGATTTCCATGCTCATGAATATTAGTGAGCCTGCCGAATCTACGCCAATATAGACTCAACCAGAATTTAAGGCGTTTCAGTCGGAAAGTGTCAACTCCCAGTTGGCGCTGTTTTCGAATATATGATACTTACCGAGTTTTGAATCTGACATCGCAGAAATAATTGTACACTCCTGCTCATAATTATGGAATATTTTGTTGGTACTTAAGTTCTTTCTCCTATATCGTCCAAAATTTTAAAGATAAGTATTCATTTCACAAAAACGCAGTATGTGAAGCAATTTTTGGATTTCATGAGATAACTAAAGTAAAAACTAAAATACATTTGAGCGCAATAACAATTATATATATATATATATATATAAATGTCAACATGTGGGTCTCACTGATGAACATGACGTGGGTGTGTGTCAATTGAATGAATAAGAGACAACTTGGAGCAGAAACATATACTACTCCAACACACGATTGTGTACATTGCTCACGCAAATACCCACTTACCTTTATTAGCCTTCCGGCCTGCCCAATTCTTTCGAATAACTTGTAAACTGAAATAAAACTAGACCCTACTTCAAAACTATATACGCCCACCAACCACACTACTCACAGAAATAGCAGCCATCACCAAAAATTAGAACAGTCCTTTATAATATATCTTTCAACATGTGGAACTCAATTCACTCTAACCTAATGGTGAATAGTTAACTTAAGTGAATACTATACTGGACCGTGTTTAAACGCGTAGTGTGTCCTATCTTGTTTGTGACTGACCATGGATGCCCGTGACGGCGTGATATAGCCATCAGCTACACATCCCTCGTGTCGGAGACCGACAACTACGACTAATACAACACAATCCCACAAGCACACAACCTTCACGTAATCAACTTCTCCAACTCTCGTATAGCGTAGATATCACCATCTATCTTCCACATCGACATTCAAAATATATTAATTAAGACTGTTCTAAATTCTTTTGTATGCACTGTATTCCTCATATAAATGTATATACTTCCGAAGTCGAATATTATTCATAGTCATATACAGATTCATGAAGAAGAGGCAGTGCCCGAAACGCTAATAAACGAAGTGGATCTGCAAGCGACCAACGTACAATCGTGTGTTGAGTAGTATAATAGTTTCTTCTCAACTTGTCCCTGCCCATCTATATTATCATACCTATACATATATACTTCAACTACTCAATATATTACTATATATACTACAACAACATAACTTTTAAAATCGCCCCCAAAACTATGAACACGATCCTCAACCTTACAGCAATTGAAAAAACAACCACAAAAAATCTTGATAAATTTGCATACACTCATATCATTAACTCAACTTCACCACATCAAATAAGTATATTACAAGTCTAATAACGCGCGTCAACCGCACCACTGACTCAACAACAAACAAATACCCCCCCCGCCATTCATCACAAACACAAACGGTCTATATCGACAGAGGACGCTACCGAAATGCTCACCAGCATTCCTCTGAAATACGCTTAGATATACATTGTCCTCACCAGGCAGTGAGCCAATTTATACCAGATTACCCCGTCAGATAGGAAAAATGCAACTTCTTAAAGATGTCTGCTAAAATATTCCATAACAATCATCTGACATGAAGTGTGAACTAAAACCCAGTCACTATAGGTCATAAGTGACGCAGCGCCAAGAATGACCTCTGTAATACAGGAACAATTATTACACACATTTTAATGGTGCCAATTGTAAATTATAAAATCATAAATCAAAATACAATGACTCGTGCACAGCTTCTGCCCATCCATACCAATTCACATACTTAGCTGTGTGTATACTTTTTACAACACCCTCGGTACTTCCACCCACTGATTCCCTCACTCACGTAGTCCTGAGGGTACAGGCCTCCACATCCCCATCCCTCCCTATTCTCTCCCCCAACATTAAACATAATCGTGTATTTTTATGTACTGTCAACAAATTCATCATCAACATCAATTCTGTCGTAAAAGCTGTGGCTTGTTTGTCGGGAAAGAGTCCAAAAGCACGGTCCGCCTAATTATGTAAAAACTGGCGAACCAAATAAGTTCACATTCTCATAAATACATTATTTACTAACACAGAAACGACGATTAATCATTGTGTCATTCTTAAAGGAAAATATAATTTTGCTACTCTTCTCGCCATTATATTTTTTTCTCTGAAATATTCTTTGCACACATAACTGTCAGGTATGGCTGCTGGGCGTTGTATACGGATACGAGAAATCATGCTCACATGTGTAGTTAATTTATGGACGATTACACGTATCTTCCGTTTAAGCGTTACAGGCCTAGTACTCAGTGTCCCCCCCCCGCCCCACACACACACACACCAGAAATCCAGGCTTTCCCGTGCTACCACTCGGGAAGACCCATCGATTCCGCATGCAGTAAATGTTATGCTTTACAGATCAGGTTTTTCATTTGCACACCTAAAATTTAACATTGTGCAAATACACAGGTATATAAAAGAAAATACTATCTAAAAACCTTTAGCAAAGTGTAGGAGCTAGAAACGCAGTTTTAGTGTAATTAACGTTAGACTTCGATTTGATTTTTGTCTCTAGTGACAAAAAAATCTACTATTAGTACTAGTCTATTTTATAGGCAGTAGATCTCATTTGCAAACATCCCCGCAAACCAGGAAAAAATAACCCATACCCTTAGGCTATTGATGAAGGGCATGTCTGTGAAATCTGGGGGTCAGTGATTGCCTAGAATTTGAAAAATACAAAAGAAAAACAATGGCCGTTTAGTGTACGTTCTATGTTAGGATTTTGTTTTCTCGCGAGAAAAAAAATCAAATCTGAGTCTAACGGTCACTTTATAATTCCACTAAAACTGAGTTTCTAGCTCCTATATTTTGCTAAAGGTTCCCAGATGGCATTTTCTTCTAAATGCCATTGTATTTACACAATGTTAATTTTTAGGCATGCAAAAGAGATCCCCTAACTTTAAAACAGTGCATGCAGGTCTCTTTTTACCTCATGGACAGTCCCACTGAGAGCTAAGTGCACGCAAATGGCATTGCATTCCTTTTGCGCATGACACATGCCAGCACAGAAGTAGGTCAACCGTCTGGTATGACTAGATACTATAAAAGGCCTGAAGTGAGATTTGAAACTGTGTGCCTATAACTTACACTACGCAACTATTGTTTTTTTTCTTCTCATTTGCGAAATCTAGGTGATTTCTGATCTTCAGATTTCACAGGCAAGTCCTTTATAAATAGCCTAAGGACATGAATAATGTTTTGCTGTGTCATAGATGGGTTTCAAATGAGATTCCCTACCCTTAAACTTTACCAACCAACACTACTTTTTATGGAGACAAATATTAATTGCTTTTAATGGATCGTGTTTCTCCTGAACACATCAAACTAGTACATTCAGTTGAGTAGTGATTGCAAGTGAATATATTTCTTGTCTTTTTTCTCTGCACCCACAGCGGGTACATGAATCGTTCGAAACAATTTTTAGTGCATAACTAGTAATTAAACCTGAACAAGACAGGAAACAAAATCCAGTAATTTATTAGCTTTCCATTTTTTCATCTGTTGTACACATGTCCTATGGATTCGCTGATACCAATGAGTTTAACAAAGGCTGTTTTCCGATTGTATATTTACATAATCATTGTTTTGTTGAATTTGCTTTAAACGATCATGAAGGCCCAAATTAAGCAATCCGTGATATGATATGATTATTCACGTTAAGGGCAGCTAACGGATCAAAATAATTCCATTGAATTCTAAACATTAAAACCGAAATTAATCAATTAATTAATTGTTGATTCGATATTACTTCATGCCTGCATGGTTGAACAATCAGTGTGACGTCAAAAAGCGAACACGCAATAAAAAAAGCAAGACGGACAATCTAGTTTCCAGCCATTGAAAGACTTTTTAAAGTTTTAGTTTAAAACAATGATATAAATCTTACAGTAAAGAAAACCGTTGAAAATAATTATGCAACGTCAGTGACGGTGATGGCTGAAAACAGAAAAAAAGGGTAGCCTATGTGCATCTCCGCCAAATTTGCATAATCACATTAATGAATAGATAATGTGTAATTAATCCGTGACATAAATAACTCATGATGCGGGGATTGATTTCTTCCCATTTGCCGGAAAAGCGATAGCTGGTCACTGGCGAAAAATATCAAATTAGACTTTCTAATATCTCTCGAAAACGAGTCGGTATATAAATGGGCAATGTTAACGACCAAGTTGTTGTCAGGTTGGCATTGCAAATTATAATGATCGTTCCACTACACACGCCCAAGTTTGATATTGTCCGTTAGATTTGCATTATGCAATCAAATAATGGCTGAGAATATTACTTTCAGCAACTTGATATGGTGTCCGTGGTTACATCACTTCCATTTAATGCAGATAGGGGGAGAGCCTCTCCATTGCCCCGCGCAAACTGCCATTGCCTGCAGACGATTCCCAAGATCGTTTTGGCGCGCTTTTGTTGACCGAATCCAAGCTAACGGGAACACTCGCTGAATGGAGCAGTCTGCGGTCATCACGTATGTGTTTAGTCTTCAAATATTTGGCTCCAAGTAAAAATATACCGTGTTCATAGATGACACTTTATTTACACGTGGGAGAACAAATTTGTGCCAGTCTTGGCAAATCATGATCGTCCCATTGTCGAGGTGTTATACGTCATATTTTCCTTTCGCACGTGTATGAAGTGACATACGAGCCACGCTAGTTAGAATCTCAAGTGTCGGGACTGTTCTGCCAAAATTAGATGACACGTCTGCTTTAATTCAAGTAGGGGTGGGATTTAGCAGTGTTTTAGGGGTTTTCTTCTTTTTTTGCTCTCGTTTCTTGCAGAAGGGCGTGTTCGGACAATAGAGGATTCTGTTTAATATATTGTTAGTGTTATCTAATGAAACATATAGTCCTATCATAGATAACAATGAGGTGGAGTCAGTTGTGTGGTGCATGATAAGTACGTAGGGTTGAATTTTAACACCGATGTGCCATTCTAACACTTAAAGCCACGGGCTAACAAGGACCACAGTTAAAAAATGTGAGCTACATAATCTTCTATGCCCTAAGTATCTTTGATAAGGTCTGAAAATGAAACCCTGAAAAAATGTATTTCAAAATGATAATTTAGTGCTTTAAATAGTGAAAATCGTAAGTTGACCGGATTCACCTGCCCATTTCCTCCCATATACTTACTGTGTGTAGAGTTAGGCTATTTTTTTTTACTCGCCGCGAGTACTAATTGTTTATTCATTCATATCTTTCCAGTGGAAGCATAAATTTCCAAACTTTTCTATTCTAGGGTGTTTATTTGTCTAGTTAAACACTACTATGTAGCTCAGATAGCAAAGTTTGACAACAAATTTGTGTAAGACCAAAAGTATTATCTTTACACTCAAATGGTTAAAAATAACTATATAACAACTATAGTTAGTATAGATATTGGTCAGGGTGGTGTTATATTTGGCATTTAACATGTATCCCCCTTGTTTTTACTACATGTAGGTGTATTTTACTAGAACGCGTGCAGACATTGGTCTACGACGGGTGTAGTTTCTTTTGTTTTGTACCTTAATTAAAAGGGGAAACTTTATCAAATGAAGACTTCCTTGATGGAAATCATATCATTTTTCATTAAAAATAGATTTACCATTCCATAAAAATTCAAAATACTTTTATCAGTATCATCTGAAACTGAGGTTAAAGATGGTATTATTTGGAATAGGTCTTCAAAAGCTGTATCTTGTTCATCACTGTTAAATCTCGGTGTCTCCACCATTGCAGAAGTCTTTTATTTTACGATGGATTTCCTTATAACTCATTGACTCTTACTCTCAAATCTACCGAAAAATAAAGTAAGATTTTGACTATTACCAATAGGTATGCCAGAAGTATAAACATTAATTTTTGAAAACTAACTCCGATTGTATGCATAATGAAACGTATTGACATTTGATAACGTGATCGAGGATTACCATCTAGGTTGTTTTCAGTTTAGAGATGCCACAATCTGCAGCCATGGTTTCAATAAATTTATAGAAACGTTGATAGTTTCCCTTTAAGTCTCATTTCAATAATTTTGAAAGCTGCAAATCTGTGTCGAGTAATGGAAATAATGGAAATATTTCGACACAAACAAAGTCTGGCTCCGAAGGCATGATGACAGGTATGTCGACCAAAGCAAACAGCACCAAGATTACACAAGTTGGACAGATTGTAGCCTGAGATGAACTGGGAAGATACACTGCGTTTGTCGACAAGTCACGAGTTTGTATATTGTGTGTTTGTGTGTGTGTGTGTGTGTGTGTGTGT
>JZLH01S0163747.1:0-10000 GCA_001188425.1 Eucidaris tribuloides
ACAAGAACGCAATATAGGCGTACGACAATTAATTTTTTCGTTAGTATGAATCGTATCAATTATTCTTCTATCGCGGCACTAACCAACATATCGTAATTCAGTTGCTTTATCTGTGACATTATTGTAACGATTTTTTTTTATTAGGCCTAACACCGATTTATGAAGCTATGCAAATTTGATGTTGAGACTGGGTTATTTAACTCCCACAACAACAAACTTACACACATACATCGTTAAATCCCAAAACGTACAAAACGGAGGTCACAAAGTAACATGAGACACTACATTGGTGTGTTAGGAGATAATTTAGCAAATAGTATTTTTTCAACACGTATAACTGAAACACCCTAAATCATACAAGGGTACAGAAAGTCAGTGTCCTTAAAGCCGGTATTTATTAAACAAGTTTCATGCGTACCGGTATTATTTTAATGAAACAAAAATAGGATGGACATCACTTCTACAACACAAGGTTACATATATTTCGACTTTTAAAAGTAAACCACATGTTCAAAAACAGTCAATAAAAAATACATACATTATAGTGCCTGGCAAGGGGGTCTACCGTGCATCCCCCTCCCGTCTATGATCCCGAGCGACTTGTGCGCATTTATGTCATTGTGACCCTTTGATGAAAAAAGATTAACGCGAAAAAAAAACCATTTAGACTATGTTTCGTTCACATATTGGGACACATTAAAATCACAACTTTTCAACAAATTTACAATCGTTTTAGGCCGCTGAAATGGCAGACCATTATTGCCGGATCTCCAGTAACAACTGTCCAATTTCCTAGAAAACTTGAAGAAAAAGGTGCATCTTCATCCTCTATAGCCATATGAAATTGATATTCACATCATTCATTCTTGTGTTAATGACGGTCAACTATTTGCATAATTCGAAATGTGCGTTTTTAACTGGCAAAATGCTTCAAAAATTGATAAATTTTGGCTACACTTGTCAAAATTTTTTAATCTGGAATAAAATTGTAGCCACTGGACCTTCCAAAACGGTGATCAAATATTAGGCTGGCACAAATACTAAGTTTGATCTAAACAATAAATACCGCAGCAAAATTATTGAATAAAGGGTGTGCCGGTCAATTACATATAAGTCACACGAAAATGAGCGACTTTTGACAATTTTGCCAGTTTTTCTTTGGGATAGTGAAAATCGCGGACACATATTCCGCTATATCTCCGCAAAGACAAGCTCATTACAATAAACCTTTCGATAAACAATTGATCATTGGATGTTAATCAGTAAAATAACATTGTGGATATTGAGGTATTGTACTAGTCAGTGACGTCATCTCATTTCATAATTCAAATATCATGTTGTTGCTGCTAATTCACAATTAATTGCGTGAATAGGAAACAATGTCTAGCTCTACTAAACTTGATCACTGAGCATATTGAAGGCTGTTGATGAACAAGTAATTATAATTATTCAAGGTGCTGAACAAATCCTCACTGATTTATGCTATTAATTAGATCAAACTCATGCATAAGTGTTTCGGTGGTGCATTGCAACAAAACAGAAAACTACATAAAAGGACGCTTTGCAGTAAATGTATGGTGTTTTTATTGGAATTTAGTGGGATTGCACGTTATACAATTCCTTTATTTAGGTAATATTATTAAATCATTGAGATGTTATTGAAAATTTTGGGATACACTAATCTCAATAGAAGCAGTCAATAAGTGTGCACTTCAAAAAGTACATAAATTTGTACAATTAAGTTAAGATGTCAACCCATATTGCATATTAAAACTAGCATAGATTAATGCCAACACTGTTTTGATGTCAAAAAAAATGTTTTCTTCTTATACTTCCAACCAGGAGCCTACAACTGAGTGATGATTATGCAAATGACGTCCGACCTATTAAACGAATATCAACTTTGTTAAATTAATATAATTAATATTAATAATTTGCCATAAGATATGAGCTCTGTCTATGAATAAACATGAAATACAGCAGATATGGTAAATATACAGAATAGTGATACAGCAATAAATTGCACGTATGGCCGCTGGCCATTAAAATCTAAAAATCCCTGTGGGGCAGGGCGGTGCAAGGTTGCACAAGTCCTAAAACGTCATCACTGAGGGCGGCAATAGGGTGTAAGTCATTCAATTCCCAGAAATCTTGGGCGGGGGGGTGTTGTTAAGAAACCTTTTCCAGATCCCTGAAAACGCATAAATGTGGGTAAAGGTCACATCTACCGCAAATATAGAAGATAACAGGAGAGACGGAAGAGACGGGCAATGATGATAACGTGGAGTTATTTCGTTTCGCTTAAACTTATTCAGAGGGAGAGGGGAGAGGGGGTGTGGGCTCGTGAACAGCTAATGATAAAGTTAAACTTCAGTTTCATAGTTGCAAAATCAATTCCAATCTTTGAAAACTTGATCTGTGGAGGAAAGGGGAAACTCGAGCCTACAAAACTACTCATGTGTGAACTGGTGCGGTGGTGCGTGTGGTGGTGGTTTTGTGTGTGTGTGGGTGGGGGGGGGGGTGCAACCATTCACGATTGTAACATGTTTAAAGTTTCACGGAAGGAGCCCTTTCATGAATAATACCAGGTAATTAGTAAGACGTGTAAAGCTGAAATTGGGGAGGGAGCCTATGCGAAGAGAGTCTAAATAAGAGAGTTAACCGAGCTGAGATTTTTGAAAATCCCATTTCCAGTGATAAAAGTCAATTAACTGAAAGGGGAAAGAAGGTAAATTGTGTGGTACCAGCACATTTTACATGATCGCTGCAAGTCAATGAAACCTATGCCCTACTTTTATTCCAAAGCTCTCAGTAAGTGTGATTTTAGGGTTCACCATAATCTAACAATGTTTTGTACTCCAGTTCTTAATTGGTAAGATAACCATGACTTGTTCTCCATGGATGAATCTACAAAACAAACAACACGTAGGCAAAGAGAATAAACCATACATATTTGCAACAGATCAGTCGTGAAAAATGTATTATAAGTTATCATCAGATAAGTATGTATAAAATATAGAGATAGTAGTAGTAGTGTAGTAGTAGTAGTAGTTTTGTAGTAGTAGTAGTATTTCTGTAGTTAGAAGAAGTAGTATCATATTATATAGTTTAAATAATAATAATAATAATAATAAAAAATAATATAATAATAATATAATATAATAAAATAATAATAATAATATAAAATAATAAATAATATAATAATAAGTAATAAAATAATAATAATTGTAATAATTAATAAAAGTAATAATAATAATAATAATATTGTAATAATAATGATAATAATAATAATTATATAGATCTATATTATATATTATTATTATATTATTATTATTATTATTATTATCAAATCATGCATCATTATAATTATGAATGGAACTCTTAATGCATGGAATACATCAAAAGAAGGTAATTGCAGCCAGGCAGCTTGTGAATTGATACACCCATACATCTTAATAAAGACAATGCTTTATTATGCAGATATATATTGAGAAGGGAAGACAGACCCAAAGACATGGAATCAACTCACTTATAAAGGATTGTCGCGATTCCTGTATTGATGAAATAATATGTGTAAATAACAAGAACAATAACAGGAAAAAGTGTTTTTAATGTATCTACCTTTTTTCTTCTTCCACCACCCCACTCGCGCGATCATCCTGGGCGGCTCCGCCCCTCCTGCTTAAATTCTTTGTTCCTAAATGGACCGCCAAAATGGGAATGAAAGCACCATCTATTCCCTGCCACTCCTCATTTGACTTTGGGCCTTTAGTAATCTTTACTGTTGAACAGTGGCTCCAGGATGATTAAGAAAGAAACTCGAAAATGAAATTACTCACAATATAATAAGATCCATAGAAGTTAGACAGTCAGGAAAGACCTGATCCTTCTTTTAAAATATCAAAGCCTCAGTTTAATTAGGTTACTTAGACATGATATCAAGTATCTCAATTTCAAATGAAAGGTACGTGAAAGTTCGTTGAAAATGGATGATCAGGAAATGCCCCTGGCCCCCATCTCGCACCCCTGCAGACCGCCAACGCAAACTTATTCTGTTCATGCCGCATGAATGACTATTCTCACTCATCATCTCACTCATTCAGCTTGAAATGATTTGTGTAATCTTCCTCCAATTATGAGCAATTTTATAGCAACCTGAACTAGCTTCCAATACTCCGTACCTCATGTGAACACAATCCACTCGCAGTAACTCAGAAAAAAGGTTTTCAGACAATTGTTTTTGCTCCCATAGGTTCATTGGGGTCAGCCTACCTGCGCCGGCCCCCTCCCTTCCCTTAATGCGAACGCCCTAAACACCCTAAGACCGAAGTGCAACACTTATAAGATTGATGGTGAATCTCGATACAGACTCACAATTGACAAGAAATTTGAATAAAAATTAGGATAGGGTTTCATGCTAACGATATGGATCATGACCAGTAGGCGCGATCCTGAACAACTTGAAAAATTAATAATAATTTAATATAATTGAATGTAATAATGCAATGCAAATGTACGTTTAAAAAACTTTGAAAGCACTATAAAACCACTAAACTGGCATAAAATACGCATTTCAATCATACAAAATGGTCTCGATATTGTAATCGCGTTGCGCCGAAAAGTTTGGACCGTTATTTTCACTTTGCTCCCCTCCCCCATCCGAACATGGATCGAGCGCCGCCTGATATGACACCCCCCCCCCTCTCCTATGCCATGACAAATCTGAGTAATTTCATTTTTCACAAGCTACCTTCCCTCGCCAGTTTTCAACCAATTGACTTTTCAGCCAAATGAAATGGTTTCCCAAATCTCGAACTAAGGTTACTATGCATTATTTAGATCGCTCTTGTAAATCTCGCCTCCCCAATGTTATTGTTACCCTCATCATATCGTGTAGGCTCCCTCCGTGAAACTTTACAGCATTGAAGACATAATGGTTCAAACGCACCTCAACCACCCCCCCCCGCTTCCCCACCACTGGACACAGTGCCATCAACAAATCAACGACTTGAAATGATCGCAACTACGAACGGAGTTAACGAGAATAGATTTCATTCCATGAGCCCTCCTCCCGCATTCCCCTACTTCATCCTCCACACTGCATGAGATAAAACAACCGAGATAACCACGTGTACCCATACATTCGTAATTGTTGGTAACATGAGTTATTCGTCCCGTATCGTTCCGGAATTCTTAAATTTGTGAATAGATCGTGAACTTAGCTCTCAAGTCCATGTATGAGTGTTCAGACTCCCACCCACCCCTCTCTGAAAAGCCCCTCAACCCTCCCTTCTTCCCCTCTCCCTCTGAAATAAGTTTAAAGAACCGGAAATCAACTCAACGTTAACCAAATTACGATTCCGTCCCTTCCTGGATTTCTAATTGAATAGATGTGATCCTCATGCCAAATTTATAGTTTCAGGATTGGAAAGGTGTTTAACACCCCCCCCCACACCTACTGAAGATTTCTGGATTGAATGACTTGACACCCCAATCCCGCATTCCAGGAAATGAGCTTTAGGACTTGTGCAGAACGCTTAACAACACCTCTCCGCCCAAGCATGATTTCTGATTTGAAGGCCAGGGACCCCGGAAGCCGTGACGTGCTGTAACTTTCTGTATTATTGTACCATATCTGGACTGTATTTCATGTTTATTGATAGACAAGCTATATCTTATCAAATAGTAATATTAATTATCTTAAATATTAACAAAGTTGATATCTTTAATAGTTACCGGACGTCATTCGCCATAATCATCACTCAGTGCAGGCTACTGGTTGGAAGTATAAGAAGAAGAAACATTTTTTTGACAATCAAAGTGTTGGCAATTAATCTATGCATAGTTTTAATATGCAAATTAGTTGACATCATTAACTTAATTGTCAAATTAATGTACTTTTGAAATGCACTCTCATTGACTGCTCATATGAAGATTAGAGTATCCCAAAATTTTCAATAACATCTCAATGATTTATTACCTAAATAAAGATTGTATAACGTGCAAAATCCCACTAAATTCCAATAAAAACACCATACATTTCTGCAAAAGCGTCATTTTATGTACGTTTCTGTTTGTGCAATGACCTCCAGACCACTTATGCAAATGAGTTGATCTAATTAATAGCATAAATCAAGTGAGGATTGTTCAGACTTGAATAATTTGATAATTATTGTTCATCAACAGCTTCAATAATTGCTCAGTGATCAAGTTTAGTAGGGCTAGACATTGTTTACCATTCACGCAATTTGTGATTAGCAGCAAAAACATGCATATTTGAATCTATGCAAATGAGATGACGTCACTGACAGTAAACAATAACCCCAATATCCACCAAATGTTATTTACTGATTAACCATTCCATGATCAATGTTATCTGAAAGTTTGATTGTAATTGAGCTTGTCTTTGCGGAGATATAGCGAATATAGTGTCCGCAGATTTCACTATCCCCAAAGAAAACGGCGAAATTGTTCAAAAAGTCGCCCATTTTTACGTGTGCACTCATATGTAAAGTGACCGGCACACACCTTATTCAAATAATTTTGTGCTAATTTATTGTTTAGATCAACTTAGTATTGTCCAGAATAACTATTTGATACGTTTTGGAAGGCCAGTGGCTACAATTTATATCCAGATAAAAAACTTTTGACAAGTGTAGCCAAAATTTTCAATTTTTGAAGCAATTTTGCCAGTTAAAACCGCATATTTCAGAATATGCAAATATGATGACGTCATTAACACAAGAATGAAAAATGATGTGAATATACAATTTCATATGGCTATAGAGGATGACAGAATGCACCTTTTCTTCAAGTTTCAGGAAAATTGGACAAGTTGTTACTGAGATATAGGCAATAATGTCTGCCCAGATTTCAGCGGCCCCTAAAACGNGGTAAATTTGTTGAAAAAGTTGTGATTTTACATGTGTCCCAATATGTGAAAAGAAACATAGTCTAAATGAGTTTTTTCTGTTACATCTTTTTCCATCGAAGAGTCACCAATGAACAAATCATAGGGGGGTGCACGGTAGACCCCTCTGGCCCACGGACTATTAACGGTACCGAGAGATAATGACTTCAAGTAATTCATAGAAGCTGGACCATTTATCCCGCAAAACCGTTTACATTTTCTTGCTTGTCATTTTCATAATCATCCAGTACTTGTGTAGCAAATTAATACAAAAGATTACATTTCATCAACATGTTGCAAATATGCACTGTATAATGTGCGAATTTTTTAAAGGGCAATGACATGATTGGGAGGAATGAAAAATGCCTCTCGAACCAAACTGGTTGAAAGATATATCAATGGATACACCAGCTGGAGTGTATCTCCTGGATGAAAGGATTTATCTTGAATTTGTTTATTTAAGCCGAATCAAGCATTAACATACAATCATTTTGTTTCTCTCGAGCCCCGATAAAAATAGAACCCATAGACTACTACTCAACAGATTTGTTTGTCACAAGGCAAGTTTTTTCTAGAACGAGTCAACTTTTGACTACACCAAATTTTCAACAGTAGAATCCTTGCACAGTTTACTTGTTTCTAGAATAGTTTCACCCCAATGTTGAGGACTACCCCCAATCATGTCATTAACCTTACCATACTATCCAAATGATATTAATCAATCTGTTAAACCACTTCCTATAGGATTATATTCGTTTAATTACTTAACCATTTTCTGTTGTAAATGATGACGTAATACAAATATACTATAATAGACATTCAACACAGTGACTAGAACATCATGTCTATAAAAAAATAGGAGTGTTGTCAATATTGATACCAATTAGACCTTTAAAAAAAACGGTGTAAATTTTCAACACTTGATCAATTGGTGTGAAATGTGAAAGGTGTTACAGATTATTTTTCAGTGCTAAATGACAGAATGGATGTTAAAAACATTTACTATAGGGGCCTAATAAATAAATTTAACACGTCAGTTTTTACAATTATTTAGAGTAATCAATACCTGATACGGTTCGTAGTTGCCGGTCTGCTGGTCGTAAACGATGATATCACGCCCCGGCCACACAGCTGCGCCGTAATATTCGAGTTCGTCGGAAGCTGATTGTTGGGCTCGTGGTTTCTGCGAGCGGATTGGACGATCTGCGAAATGATTGTCAACTGGCGGACCTGCCCCGCTGAGAGAACCTCGATTAGGAAGTGCCGAAAACCATGACGAAAAGGGTGACGACTTTCCATTGGCTTTCGGGACGGGTGTCCTAGGCTTAATGTCTGGTTCTGTGCTTATTCTGTCAATCTTGTCAGTCTTACATCCAGTTATCATGCCCGATTCGTCGACGACGACGCGCCTTTCCTTTGGTGTCTGTGGCTGTAAGACTTTGCGTGGCATCGATGACGGCCGCCGCGCAAAGTTCGTCTCGACTTCAGAGCGAAAGTTATTTTGGTGACCACAGAAGCCGTCGAAATCTGGATCATCGACACTTGTCCCAAGACTGAAAGCTTGTCGGAATTGTTCGAAATCCATAGCCGGTTCTTCTTCGGAGGCAAAGAGATTGAACGCATCTTTGAGGTTGTAGTTCTGTGTCGTTGGCGGGGACGTTGGATGACATGCTTCGAGAGATAACTTGGCGACAGCAAGACCGGATCGTGCGATGCTCTGGGCTGCCTCCGTGGCGGACATCGCTTGTTCCCAGGCCTGCTCGGCGTAGTTTCTCGCCGCCCTGGCTCTTTCTCTTGCATTTCTTGCCTCTGATTTGGCGGCCTCTGCATGCTGTGCGATCGTCATTGCCTGATCAAACGAGCGATGAAAATCTTCGGACCATGCCGAAGAGCGGCGTGGATTCGAATCTCTGTTACTATGGTTACTTGCTGCCGACGATCCCGATTCGATGGTGCCTCCATCTTCAGATGGTCTGGCTGGTGCCTCGGAGTTTTTATTTAGTTGTTCATTGGCTAGGAAATCTTCCTCGATTATTTCATGATTGTTTTCTACGACGACAAACCCTTGACTCGAGTTACTTTTCTGCACCGGTTTGGTTTCCGACCTAAACGAATGCAAAACAAAACCGAATAAGAACAGGAGCTCTGACTTTAATCGTCACATTTCTTTTCATTCATCTGAACTAAAAATGGCGTCACTGTGGACATAATTATAACCCACTAACCCTTCGATTACGGAAACCCTTCCATTACAATTATAATAATAATTTAGTCCACAACTTTATGTACTATATATATTTCCCCTTTTGTTCATACGTCGTATCTCCCATGTACCCTCACGCGGCTATATTCACATTAGGAAAGAATTTTGGTTTTTGATTATTTTGATTAAATTTGGTTCACATTTAAAAGAATGGACTTACGGAAACCTTAAACTGGTATTATGCATTCCAGGCAGCGAGCAACAAAAACCCTAGTTGAGAATGAGAACGTATACTGCCCCCCCCCCATGACAAAAGGGCATAACTGACATTTTCTAAACTAGAGTTATATAGTGTAGGGACTCAGTACATCATGTTAACATGCAGAACAACAAAATATTTATTAGAAGTGTCCCTTTGTTTCATAATCCGCTTGTTAAAAGGACACTGAATAGGGCAGTATACGTGTTGAACAAAATACATTTGCTAAATATCTCCTAAACACCAAAATGTCAGTTATGCCCTTTTGTCATGGGGGGGGGGGGCAGGAAGAATAATTGTACGATCTTACGAAAATATGTCTACACTATATTGCGTTGTAATGTCTTTGCCATGAAATGATACATGTATAATAAAAGTGTAACTGAAATGGAGCAATCGATTTTAAAGAAGTTTAAAAGCTGATTATGATTATTGGATGCCGCAACTGAGGCCAATACGCGGGAGAAAGGAGTGGAAACTTTTAAAACTCGACTCTGGGAATGAACACAAACGGGCAACAAAAATAAAGTCCTCCACCAGGCTCCATGCAAAGTGATGGGAATTCATTCAAACATGCACTATATAGAGTCTATCTACAATTAATCTCTCTCAAACGATATCTTTTTTT
>JZLH01S0163747.1:22168-39620 GCA_001188425.1 Eucidaris tribuloides
AATTCGGATAATTTGCATCTATAGTCATTTCCTATATCCGCTTGTCAACACTTGCCCGAAAGTCTACTTACATTTTTCATCTAGGTTGTTCTTGCTGTCATGGTGTCATATAAATGCGAAGTTCAAAGTATTCGCTTTGAAGTCACCAGCCAAAATCATGAACATTGATACTAATCGCCGTGTTTTGATGTTTTTGTTGTTAATGTCATTCAAAGACGGTGTATACATTAATGTGGATGAAAAATAAAACATAGCACGCGTCAAAGTACTTGATGTGCGCCTTAACTTATGACATTGTAAGGATGCGCGTATCCCTTTTGTCGTTGCCGCGTATACTGTTTGACGTTTTGTGGACGCCGGCGTATACTTTTGACGTTTTGTGATGGTCGCGCATACCTTTACATCGACGTCATTTGTGCTAATGATTTTATGTCGTTTTATTTGTGCACAAATAACAGACATGCGAAAGTAATGATACAATCATTTGATGGATGCGCGTAAATATCCTTTACATGGTATTAGGGATGGCGTATAGGCCTACATTATATGTCTTGTTAGTTATGTGAATAGTTTTATGTCAAGAAACATGAATGCAATATTGTGACTCCGGGTGGAAATAAAATGAAATTGACCACATAATTGAAAAGCATGCAGAACTGTCGGTGTCGTTATTTTCCTCACGTGGCAAGACTAACCCTCTGACATTTTTACTCCTGACATTTTACAACTGACATTTTTACCCCTGACATTTTACCTCTGACATTTTTACCATGTTATGCAAGCACCAGACACTATCCATGATAAAGATACACCAAAATTCAAAAAGACTTTCGGGGCAAAAGGTCAGTCGACCAATGTACCGTATAAAATATTAATGGAGTGACAACCTCTTGCTGTTGAGTTCTCGTCGAAATCTAGAGATCATTACGTTCAGCATTGGTCCACCCCAAACCCCGGCGGAAGGCTTGCATGATCATTAAACGGAGAAGAAAGTAGTAACAATTGTTTTTTTCAATCAAAATGGAAAGGGTGGTGGAGGTTTCCTCGTACTTGTATACAGTAACTTTCGCTAATAAAATAAAAGTACTAAACTTAATATTGTGGAAACACCCTTTTAAGACCAGGAGAGATGATGGTCAAACTTCGACTATCTGACGCTAACGTGATAATGCCTAAGCACCAAAAAAAATTATACAGTTTAATGCCGTCACTACAGCAAAAACTATCTCACAGGTGAATATCAACATATGACTCTGTCTCCGCGGAGATAAAGAATATGACACAGAAATCTATGAGGGAAAACTTGGAATCTTTGTTCGATTTCCCTTTGTACAAGCAGCAGCAAACTTTCGATGATCGTATTTTGAAGTACTTTGCTCTTAAGGCAACGTGTTATTTTGGACCTTATGAGGACCACCACATACTAGCATGAAAGAATTATTTATGAAGCTCAAAAACTGGAAATATTGTTAAAATTTGTCCTTAACTGGCTTGTTTGTCTTAACAAACTTGTTTTGTCTTAAACCTGTGCTTAATATATTCTGAATGGAACTAAATGATGTCATTTATCATTTTTATCACATAATCTTTAATTTACAACGTAATATTGTGTAAGCAATATGGGCATTCGAACAGATATAACTCATGTGATTATGTTAATAAAATGTTATGCGTAAGATATGAACCGATCAATGATTGCAAAACATGCCTCTCTCCTATAGACTGTGTTTGGCGAAAGTCAATCGAGGTTAATGTGAGAAAATGACTGATAAAGTAAATAGTGATTTGTTTAGAAATGTGCCACATTTACTCTTGTTAACTCCTATTTTGGTGTGCTGTTTTTGCTTTGTATTGTTTTGAGTTCAAATTCGTGAGATTTCTTTCTAGGAAAACTGGTAATGGATTCCCCCCCGCTATGTTATTTGAGGCTGATTCGCAACACTCGAATCCGGAAAAGGTACAAGAGTCCTTGTAACAAGTTATAACGAGACTACGAAGAAACATCTGACGTAATCGTTTAATGCTCAGTACAATTTGTATGGGAATAGGCGACAGTACACCGATGTTACAATGAGTAGTCGCGTTCTGATAACAAGAAAAGTGAGGGATGTTTTGCTCTTCATATGGATTGTTGAAAATAGACATCTAAAAACACATTTATGCGTTTGAGTTTATGTTTATGAAAAGATAGATTCATGTTTGTTATACATACATATTATCGGCGTTAATACAAAATTTGCAATAAAGTGCTTTTTCTAAAAATAATTTCTTCGAATATGAGATGTTGTTATGTGTTGGGATACTCTCCCAATCCCAAACTTGTGTCGTGTGCGTGTGTGTGTGTGGCGTGTGTGCGTGTGGCGTGTGTGTGTTATGTGTGTGTGTGTGTGTGTGTGTGGTGTGTGTGTGTCTGTGTGTGCTGCTGTGTGCGCGTGTGCGTGTGTGAGTGTGTGTGTGTGTGTGTGTGTGTGTGTGAGGGGGGGGGGGGGGGTGGGGGGTGCGTGTGCTGTGTGTGTGTGTGCATGTGTGTATCGCTAGGAGGGGGGGCGGTCGCTATTTCCTGAGATTTTCAGCCTGTGGTATTGTGATTATATTCTGTGATGTCAGATAAGTTGGAAGAATACCAAATAAATTGTGGAGATGCTCGGTAAATAAAAAAACAAAATGACTACAAATCCTACCATGGCTCAAGTGTCTTTGAATGGATCTAAAGAATAAACCTGTAAAATTGTACATTTTTTGTTTCATCTTGCACTAAACAAGATATTGATGGACACGTGTTTGGAGGCCATCGCTGGTCTATCAGCACTCATGAAACCCCGATGTGTTGGATAGGATATGCTGTTCCCGAAAAGTATGATCGTGGCGTCTTTCCTTTATGTAAGGCAAATTATCCCCCTGTCGTATCTCGCTGCTCTTTCTGAGTTCTAATCAAGAGATAAGGTCAAACCGGACAGGCCTTCGAAGATTAATGTGTTGTTACTTCCTGGTTCCGTTAGAAAAATATGCAGGCTTATACTGGAATTCTTATATGGTGAAATTTACTTGGGCAATAAATGTGTATTTGAAATTTCAAAATGAACACCCCTTATAGGAGGAATGCTGGTTTTCATCCATTTATTAGGAACAAAACGTCTTCTTGTGTTGGAGAAACAGGAGCCAGATAACATCCACAGTATGTAGTTGGGCAGTGGTAAAATAGTTAGTGGGGTGGTGGAGTCGTAGTAGTATTAGTTAGTAGTAGTAGTAGTAGTTAGTAGGGTATAGTAGTATGTAGTAGTAGTAGTATAAGAGTATAGTAGTAGTAGTTAGTAGTAGTAAGTATAGTTAGTAGCTATGTAGTAGTAGTAGTAATAGTAGTTATAGAATAGTATGTATAGTATAGTAGTAGTAGTAGTAGTATAGTTAGTATAAGTAGTAGTAGTAGTAGTAGTAGTGATAGTAGTAGTAGTTAGTGGTAGTTGTAGACAGTATAGAGTGGCTAGAACTGACAAATAATAGTTGCTTTGTATTGTACATGATGATTGTTATATTATTGTTATTATTATCATTAGTAGTAGTAGTAGTATAAAGTAGTAGTAAGTGGTGGCATTATTGTTGTTATATTTAATAAATAGTAATAATTATTTATTATCAGTCATTATTATTATTATCATTATTGATCATTATTATTATTATTATGTATATTATATATTATATGATTATGATTTGATGATGATGATGATGATGAGAGATGATGATGATCGATATTTATTATTATTATTATTATTATTATCATCATTAATTATTATTATTACTACTACTATACTATCCCCCATCATTAGCATCATTATCATATTATGAATGTTCATCATGATCATGATCATCAGCAACATCGTTTTATTGAGGAGTCACCATTTTGGAATTAGACAAGTTTGTGATAGGCCTAACGGTTACAACTCATTTATATTCGTACATAATGTTTTCGAGCGATATTTTTGTGAAAAAGGACCGTCGCATTTGCGTGGTATTTGTTTATCGCGCAATCTCTTCAATGTTAATATGACGTCACTGGAGTGAGTTGAAATATTGCAGAACACTGTTATTAAGCTTGCAGTCGGACGCTACAATAAATAATTTGAGAGAAGTCGTTAATTATTTTTTAATGTATCAAAAGGTAAATTTGTTATGTCTTCTAAATTTATACCATTTCAATTATTAAGTAACTCCTCATCTGTGACTTGATGGGCATTTTTTGATGATGAATAAGCATTAATTAAGAACAATTGGAAAATGGCGAACCACCTGCCAACGTTTTATTTAGTCACCCTGACGGCAATGTTAACGGAGTTCCACATATTCGTATAGAGGGCGAGATTTGCCCTTGCGAGATTTTCGCTCTTTGTCAGCTCATTTTTTTTGGAGCGTTGTAGAGTGGCCGTGCTCAGTAGTGTGGATGTGAGCCGCTCCTTACCGAGTTTGTTGTCACTTTTTCTTCCTCTACCTCAGTCAACCAAGCTAGTGACCACTGACTTGATCATAAACTGATTGTTTACTTATCAACCTGGTGCATGACGACGAATGAGAGCACGCCGTTGCTGAGAAATAACGGACATACGTCACTCTCGCGCTTAAGCGTTTTTTGGCTCGTCTTGGCCGCGGCTAGTCTAGGCGACATACGTCGAAGTTTTCGCTGATTGAGCCCTCCGATGTGATGGCTGTTGGGCGGATCTAGAATAATCGCAAATGGCGTTTGCTAGCGCGGTTTCTCTCTGTCCCCATGATCGTGCAATTCTGAGTGGCTACCAGACCTATTATCAGCCTACTCCTGCCGCTTCTCTGTGCCTAGAAGAGATTGAGCCGCGACCGCCAATGCGGTTATGGGCGTTTGTGTTGTGTGGTAAGTCATTCTTTGTTCGATCGCCATTAGGCTACAAAGCTTTCGCATTCACTCTGCGCCGCAGCCCTCGGCCTGCACGCTGTGTGTGCTATCGGCGCATTATCTTCCGCGGCCGCGACAAGCCATGCCGGCGCTACAAACGTTTTAATTTAATAACTGAAACTGAAAAATTAATGTTTAAGTTTAGCTGATATCATCAAATGCATCACTCATGTAAATTCTAAGTTTAATGCTCATGTAATTTGTTAATTGAAGTATGACTATTGTCGATCCACACATGCACAACACAGCCACAACTGGCCAGGTTAGTGGCGTGCTGTCTTAATCGCCGGCTGATCGGGCCTTTGTTTGCCCGATCCCACACTGCTGGCTGCTCACGGAAAACCGTGGTGTGTAAACAGGCCGCAGTTCCACGTCCTGTCTTTGTCTGGTCAATGGATGAGCCAAGGTGCACTTTTTGTACCTTTCTTCAACAATTTTAGCCATTGTATTCAGTCCAACCTGCAAGGGAACAGAATGTTCCCAGGTTGAAGGATTCGTTTGTTGGCCATGACTCTGAGGGTAAAACATTTGAGTCAATAGACAACATTGTGTAACTTTGCTTTTTGTCAGAGGCAGTTTTGAAAGCCATAAATTAAATTCGAAGTTGGACATGTAATTCAGAAAATATTTCAATTACATATAGAAAAAGAGTCATTGTGGTGATTAAACTCATTTCTTAGAAATTCTATCACAAGTAATATCTTAATGTACAAATTGCACCATTTCAAGTGCCCATCATGTCATTAACTTTAACACATTTATTTCACATCGTAAATGAAGGTGTTGAGTGGGAACGTGGGACTGGTATGGTACAATATTATCTCATATGATATTTATGATCTTCAAATTCAAATTTCAAGAAAACAATTATAATTTGGGAAAGTCATGAAACTAAGACCCGCCGTCTAGCAGTGGGGGCGCGAGCCGCGCCGAGCCCGGCCGAGCCTCACTCGTAAACGCTCGAAGAAGGCCAAATGCGGGCCAAAAACGGACCCGCATTTCGGCCAATCCTCAGGAGGTATCAGGCCGGCCGAGCCGGGCCTGCGTCGGCCTTTTCTCACTGTAAACGCATCTCAGGCCAAAATGCGGGCCAATGCCCTTCGCTCTGTGACCCGGCGCCTCCCTAATATCGTTGTTTACATGCATAGCGCCATACGACAAAATATTGAAAGGTTGAATTATATGCCAGGCGAGTCCGGCACGTTAAACGCACATAATTCGAGGGGCCGAGCACCGCAATTTAAGCCGGGCCTCGGCCTGGGCTCGGCCCGGGCCTCGGCCCGGCCGTGCACTGTAAACGGGGTCCAACTGTTCTTGACAATCACCTGAGTTTTTTAATTAGAATTCTCATTTTCAATGCAATAATGCCATTAATAATGCAGTTGCTAGAAATTTGAAGGTATATACTAATTAGTGGTTGCATGACTTCAGCATTTAGAGAGTCGACTAGTCGGCCCACACAATAGTCGGACTCCGACTATTAGTCGACTATCGTGTTCAACATCTTAGTGTGTTCAAGATTGGTGGTGTGGGCTGCATGGTGTCGCAGTCGGAGTCGCACGTGTACGGCAAACATATGTATGATAGCATTGGCACGATTATAGCTGATCAAAGTAGCATTTTGCAGTTCTGTTTGACTTTGCGATCGAGAGAGATAGGGGATTCATCTCTGCCACAAAATGGTGGAAATGAATTGGTAGTTCTGTTCTTTTTACGTCTTTGACTCAGTTTTAAATAGCAAATTAACTATGTGATAAGAAGTCGACATTGCGTTCCGATAGTCCGGAGTCGCGACTCCCGTGTAGGCATCGCGACTACGACTTTCAAGCGACTTAGTCGTGGCACACTAATACTAATCACGTGAAATGATCATACATGTAACTATAACATTCAAGTCTTCAGTCCCATTCACTATATGTAGACACCAAATCAAGGCGAGTATCAAGAGGTCAAACAATGAACAAGATGTTTTCAATTCAAATATTGACACTGCTGAGTGTCGTGTGTTTTATCTCCTGCGATGGGTTGGATTTGTTTTAATGTCATCAATCACTAAAGTGCTTGACTTGAACGCTGCCGGTACCATACCAAGTAGACTCTTGCCCCCCCCCAACAAAGTTAGAAAATGGTTCCCTTATGTTTGTATAAATGTACTTCCATCTCCCTTTTCTAGTGGTTTTCAGTAATGTAACTTGCTCTGTATAAGGTTCAGTATAAACCTTAACAGACAGCATTAAGGGAAAAGCAAGCAATACGTGTATAAGCTAGGACCATGAACAGACAGCAGTTCCATTGCTTACTAGTAACCCATTTCACAGCATGTATAAAACTCTATTACTCAATGTATCACATATACAGTATTATTATATTTGTGAGTTCAGGAGTGAAGACTGCAGACTTGTGTTCTCAGCATTGCACATTGTGTTAAGTAATAATGAACTGAATTTATTTAATGAATTATGATGAATATGCCCACCTTTTGTTGTTTTACAAATATTCAGGTTTGTTCATTTCAACAAATTCAGATGCAAATTTTCGTTTAATTGATAATTTTGCAACTTTGTCCTAGTTGGATACACTGTGTAGAGTCACATGGTGTTAAACGGTTTTTCATCCAATGTGGTGATTAATGATGACCAATAACATACTCACACCATGACAATGAGTTAGTGAGTTAATCATTTAATACAATGCAGGCATCACCTGCACATAAACTTACATCAACTGAAACTGATTAAAATGACTAAGCTACGAATATGTCACAAATTTGTGTCAGTGAATTTTTATACCCATGGTTATCCATTTGAGATATACTGAGGAAAAAGCAACTGCTTTCACTCTGCTTTTAATAATACGCATTATCCTCGCTGATACAATTGCTGATAATATTGATTATGATTAATGATGATGAGATAAGACATTGTGCAGTTGCAACGGGACTATTAACCCTTTAATTGCCAATGTCAGCCATGTCATGTTTAACCCCCCCCCCCCCCATGCTTGGAATGTGCTTGGCCAATGTCATGCTGGTACACTGGGAATGTGAGATTAGGAGGGGGCACATTAAGGGTTAAAGGGGTTGTAATTCTGTTGGCAAGAAGCATGTTTGTAACTAGTGCTGTATCAAAAAGGTTAAATGACGCATGAAAATCCAAAACAGTTTGAATTTGTAGTTTCAGTCACCGTTTTATGTATTTTGCTACAGAAACATGGTCATTTTTGTTTTTAGTATTTGCAATGAGATGTGATATGATGACAAGTTTAAATAATTCCATTGTTACTCCAACTTTTTTAAGATTAACAACACAATGTTATGAATGAAAAATAAAATTTTACCTTGACATTATCATGTTGCATGGTTTATTTCTAGGAAATAAGAATATCTCTCGCAGTGAAAGAGATTAAACGAAGTATTGTTTTAAGGTTAAAACGAAACCGCTCGTTTTTCAAAGATAGCTAACGGTTTTGGAAATAACCGAATGTACAGCTCTAGTTCGTACCCAAACTTATTTCGTTGAAAGCAGAAAGTTCAGTCAGGGATTAGTGTAAGAAAAGTGGTATTTTTATTACTGTACTTGAACCTTATTTGGCAATACCCCACAAAGAGATGAATCTCTCCCCCTTTCAAAAAACAAAAACAACACTCGGCAAATGTGGATACAGATTAAGCATTGGGAAAAAAGTGGGCTTGGTGCAGTGGGCCAAAGTTTTTCATGTTCCCAATCCTTGAAGTTGAAAGCAAGGAAAATATGTTTGTCAGTCATGAAATTTCAGTGAAATTTGAGGAAAAAATCACTCAAATCAGAGAAAAGCAGGGATTTTCGGCTGTCCCCAACTTATAAGATATGGCGTACTTGTTCTTGTTTGGGCCAAACACTTTATAATCATATTATTCAGCTTGCTTTACAGATAAAAGGCAGTCCTGGAAATATTGAAAACTCCATTAGGGAAAAACAAATCATGGAGAACTTAGGATTTCTTTTTCAATGGAATACTTGGAACCTGGCCAATTGCCTAAAATTGTCAAATGAGTGAGTTTACCGTGAAATGAAGACTCTTCAGTGTGAATGACTCGCCAACCACACTGTCCATTGTATGTCTTCAAGGTGGATGACCTTCTTTGTCCTGGGATATGCTGGATGTGAAATAAAAGTTGTTATTTCTGAACCTGGTATTTTATGCAGCCTCCTTTTTTTATCTGCTTGGATTCATCAGTCTCACAGCTGTGATATGTTAATAATGCAGTATTGATTATGTATAATATATGCAACTGGAAGTCTTTGTTCTTGGACTTTTTGGCAGTTTTCGTTTACAACTTTACATACATTACTTGTAATTGCTGGGCCATTTGAAAGAAATTAGTTCCAGTTGTGTCAACTAATTGATCATCTGCTGTCATCTTTTATGTGTAGTGTATCTGTTCATGTTTGTAACCAAGTGGCTCTGTGGCCATATCAACACGAGATTTCTGTTGTAGCTATTTATAGAAAAAATTGCGATCTAAGATTTAAAAAAGAAATTATTTTGTCCACTATAAATTTTGATTTGAAAACACTTGTTCTGTTTTAGCTACCCAATAATTAGCTTTTCACAAAAGAAGTTGATGCATCATCATTCTTACTCTTAGAGTCTCAAGTTTTGACTCCTTAGATCGTGTGTTGTGTAGGGTTAGATGAATAAAATCTCATTTTTGTAGTAAAAGTAGAATGCAATTGACAACCGTTCTAAATCCGCATTGCTTTCAAACTAATTAAGAAGGCTGAGGTAAAGTATCCGCATTAAACCTTTTATCGCGGGGCAACTATTTGAATGTCATAATTTGAATTTATTTCTCATCTCATACTGTTCAATACTTGAACTGTGTGGCAATGTTTACCATGGCATTTTGTTTCAATTTATGCACATCAAACAGTAGCTAGATTGATATAGCAGTTTTCTTTTGTAAATGCACTTTCTAATTTAGTGCTTTGTATGAGATGATTTGTCTGTTCGTATTACCGGTAAACGAACTGATTAGCTCTTCCTGTCTATCTGATGGCATTAATCCAGAACACAATCTTAAAAATTCTGTGATTGTTCATTACAAATGTAACTGTATGCAGTGTACACATATTGTAGAAAAACATGAAATGTGTGATGCTGTTTCAAAAGTCAGAAAGATTTTACAATTTAGAATTTAATCTACAAATCAGAAATAAAAAACATAATGTAGCAACTTTTACCAACAAATTCATGTTCATCAATCAAGCACAAATAAAAATAATGTCCACTACAGTAGCCTACTATATTAGGCTAGCAATCAGTAAAAAAGAATGTGTAGGCCTAATAAATGACCCAACTCTTTTATCTGGTGGTAGCGAAGAGTAAAACAATAATGATGCTAAGGCAGAGAGCTGACTTTGCTCAGTTTTCCATATTACCATCTTTGCTAGATTAAAGTAAATTGTACTGCTGGTGCAGTACATTTTTATACTGGATGCGTATTGGTAAAGGAACAATGAGCAGTGATTGGTGGCAGCAGTATGCAACCAATTGCAGAACTTAAATTGAACAAAGTGTCCATTATCTGCAAAATGTGTGCTGGTGTTTCTTAGCTGTTTCAAATATTATACTGCCTACATTCCTGCCATTTTGTCCATTTCTTGGTGTGACTCTTACTTTTTCCTCATTAAGTGAGCACGAGCAGGCTAGTAAACTCCATACTGCACTTACAAAAAATTGAGCTAACAGTTGCTTAGCTGCAACGATCATGACAATTCACAATGCATAAACCTGGGTTAAGGCATTTTTACATAGTGCAGCGCTTGATTTTTTTTTCTTTGTTGGCCATGATTTATTCTCCTTTGTGCTTCCAGTTCACATCTGCCACACCCCAGTCATATCTCGGGACACGGCAGAGAGGCAGAGAGAAATATGTGCTTTCATGGCTCCAGTGAGCTTTGCTAGGCAACCCAGTTGATGCAGAGGAGTGGCGGCTTGAAAGAGAATAAACTCAGTCAGGTCACTCACCACTAGTTGCAGGGGGATGAAAAGAGGGTCACCGTGGGGTCCGCGTCTGCCAAAGCCATCAACTCCTGGCTTTTATGCCATGAATATTTAATCACTTCAAACATGTGCCAGTGGAAAATTTAATAATTTTTTTTCTCCAATAACCAGATTCAACGACCGGAATTATACTTTGCATTTGAAGTTGTGAACCCCAGTGGATGAAAGATGCGCATTGTGGATTAAGGTTTCAATTTTTTTATCAGCTGCGATTTTGTTTGAGTACATTCTAACAAAGAGAAGTTGTCAGTGCACTATTGATCAGCTGTTGTCTTTGTCACATACTAAAAAGGCACCCTGTATATTTTTATGCAAATTTGCATACACTGTATTTAAATTTGAATAATGCCTTCGCCAATACTTTGGTCACCAATTGAAATGCATTCCTAACAGCATGGACCCTACTACACATGGACATGTAACGCTCTTAATAAATTCATGGGCCTTAATGTTTCCTTTGATACATCAATGACATTCTGTGCATATTTCTCTCTTTAATCTAATGACGACCGCCGCAAATTTATCGTTGAAGTGGATGACAAGTTTTGTTGATAAAAGTAAAATTCTATTCTCAGAGGAAGATAAATGATAAATGTTTAATGAAATTGATATGCTGTTATTGGAAATGTTTCAGGGGACTGTTAGCCTTATTTTCGTTTCAAACTAATATGAATTTTAGAAGGAAGAGTTAAAAATATCATGTGCACCTTAAAAGCGATGATCTATTTTTTCGCAGTCTTCGCTCGTTCTGGCGTCGTAATTTTGATATACATGTAGGACCTGTTTATTAAATGTTTGCCTATCACCATTACTGTATCTCAAGTGTGTCCACCATTGTCCACCACAGTAAATCGAGATAATTTGTCATACAAAAAGCAGTTTCTGTTTTACTTGTCTCTATCTGTGGCTTGTGGACCATAGGAGAAGTATGCAAATAGGTATCAGCCCAACGTGAAACACATTATTAGCAAAAAAATTCACTTTGTCTGGTGCGTAGCGAAATTATGTAACCAAGTATCACTCTCTTTGAAAAGACACCTGGTCAGTATATTTAAAATGCACATAATCACGAAGCGGCGGTCGTGATACGATCAAAGAAGTGTACTCCGTTCATAGTCCATTTCTAGTAGGGTCCATGCTAACAGTAACATGATGTATTTCATGACCTCAGGAGGTCAATTTCAGAGTGATTGTATGGTTGTACGGTGGAAGGTAATTTGCTGGGTGCACATTTTACTGAATTTACAGGAGAAAAATCGTGCAAAGACCCAAGTTTTCCATTTTGTACTCATTTGCCTCACGGTGCAAACTGAAAACACTATGAGATACACTTATGCTGTTCCAACTTTTACGTTTTAATGCACTCTTGTTAGTGTTTCATGTACATGTAAGAGCTAATGTCCTACAAAATGCCAGAAAATGAGTAAATGTAAATGTTTTAAAGAGCTTTGAAGTGAAGGAGATATAGATCTTTTCAGAATTAGATTTAGGAATGATCAGGAGAGTTTAGAGTATCCCCATTTCATAGATCACAAATTCTCTTCCCTAGTTAATCATAATTACGTGAGACAGCCAGCTCGCAATTGGTTTCTAACTCCGACTTGGTTGTGCAACCCCTGCTTGTTTGACGAGGTAATAACGGGTAATAACATCTGACATACTATGGAGTACTTCGCTGACTGATGACACGAACACTATTGATTTCTGGATGGCAGTTTGCTACTACGCTTGGTCTGCTCTGCCAGGAGTGATTTTTTTCCCCTCAAGTTATTCACAAGTATGCAATAAACAAAGTTGTTAAAGAAAGCTACTGTAAACATGAACATGTTAATGAAACCTCCTGAAATTCTCAAATGATTATAGCTTTTTTGCTGGAAAAGTTGTATTTTGATATAGACTTGCTCAGAATAATGTGGAATGCATTTGGTAACTATATGACCATATGAGGTGATGTAGTACCAGATTGAATGCATAAAATATTTCAGCAGACTACAGGAAATGTAATAGCTGAGGAGGGCTTGAACAGCAATGCAGCACATAGTTACACTACCTTCTTCTTCTTCTTCTTAATAACATTATCATTATTATATTAATCATCATCACAATCATCATCATCTCCTTCATTACTGTATACTCCTGCATAAACATGGTGAATATCAATATAAAAAGATAAATCCCTATGATTATCCATCAACTGGGTATTTTTGTGTATTTTTTTCTTAAAGTACATGTATTTGTTGATACTTGGACAAAACCCTTACCACGATGATGTTTTTAATGATTTTGTCAAGTTCTTGGTCATGCTCCCGAGCAGGGCATTGCACTTTTCAAACTACAATAAATATTTTCTTGGCTGATGGGGTACTTGTACTTGTATATTTATACAAGAGGCCCCTGAATTCTGAGCAGGGCTCCGGCAATGACAAAGGGATCTATGCAGAACACACACGGCACTAACTATGCAAATTCCCTGAAATGTTGTTACTGTGGATAGCTGTATGAAGGGTTCAAGCGTTCATGTTTAGAAGAGCATTCTTACATACCGGCGCTGTGACATGGCATAGACATGCAGGACTCTTCAAAACCTTTAATCAGAAAATGTTAGGACATGATTTATCAATAATACATACATGTACATACAGTATAAGCCCTAGGTGTACACTTCTGATACTTTCTGTACCATTACAGTGTATTTAAAAATGAAACAATTGAAGTACGCAGTGAAACAAGACAAGATATCGTGGGGTCAAAGTGCCATCGTTTTGTATGAGTAGTGAATTTGATAAAAGATATGTATGTAGAATGAGAATGCATTTTAAATACATAAGCAGTCTTAAACAGTAAAGTTTGTGATTCATTCATAGACTTAAAAAACTTCAGAATTCATTAAAGTTCATGTAAATGCAAATCCACTGAATGCTAAAAAAGAATAATTACTAGGCAATATGTTGCTATACAAGTGCTTCCCTGAACTGAAATTATAGTGAACTATTCACTCAAAAGTGAATGCATCTTTTATGGCTGTCACATGTACTCATACACAGAATTTAATATGAAAAGTACCTCAAGTCTGGTTGGCTGTTTGTAAATTTTGTATACATGGTATAGGACTGCTATATAAGAAATAGATGAAATATTATATTTCAATTTTCATCAAGAGAAGTTAAAAAAAACACACACACAAAGTGAGGTACAGTACTGTATTTGTTTCATGAAATAAATTCAATTTCAAACTGAAATGTTACGAATTAATGTCAATTGTCACACATGCATACAGTGTACATGTATATGCTGAATATTTCGCGGTGGTTTTATTTTCGCGAATTTCGCAACTTACTGAACGCGAAAATTTTCACTTCCAGATATTTCTATACAAAGTGAATACAAATCATGAAAATATATGGACGCGAAATATATGGCATATACAGTACTTGTACAATACAAAGCACATATCAAGTACATGACTGTGATGACTATGTAAGATCAGGGACTGATAAGATAACATCGTCAGCTTGCTCTACAAACACCACTAATGCCATGTATTACCAGTGGTGCTAGCGGCCTTTTCGTGGGAAGCCAACAATGACGTCACAGCTAACCACACTATGAGCTATATTTTGGTGGTAGGATACTTGGGATCATTGAGATGACAAACAGAGCTGATGATTTGTCGTGGTGTCTCCATCAGTCAAGGAGATCCAGTCGGTCAAGGCTGGACAGTGGTAGGTGAGGGTCAAGCCATCCATGGTCAAGCCATGCCCAGTACAGCCAAGTCTTTTGGTCTTGACTTCTTGGCAATGTGACAAATACAATTTGTAGAAGTACCCTTTCAACTATTTCTTTGATCCCTCCTTCTTCTTCTTCTTCTTCTTCTTCTTCTTCTTCTTCTTCTTCTTCTTTCGTTTTTTTTGGGGGGGGGGCACTTGTACTCCATCTCTGATATGGATCATGCTCACATAGAAAAATGAGTTTTAAAAAGTGTCATTTAACCTACAAGCACTGTACTCATGTATTTTACAACATCATCTAGGATGCCAAAAAACAGCAAAAGTTAGAGAAAAATGTGTTTTCACAACCAATAGTAGGTCATGCATTTGCAGGATATCAAAGTAATAAATAAATATACCTACCAGTATGGGGCAATGGGGCATTTGTTATTGGCAAGTTTGCACAGTTACATACATGTACTGTATGTTGCATTAGTGTCTATGTAGAATATTAATTGATAAAGATATGTATATCACCCATCAGAATTCAACTGCTATTTCCCCTCCAGCTTTTAGCCAAGTTTTTGGGCCAACTAATAGTGAGCTTACTCTGTAAATCCAAGTTTGTGTGTTAATGCTCAGCAGAGTTGAACTGGTACTCAAAATGTAGATTAATATTAATTAATGGGGTGATGGCAAATAAAACTGAATTCAGAATCACTAAACAGGCAACACGGTTATGGAGGCATACATTTTGCAGGCTTGTATTTTTCCTATCAGTCAATCTACATGTACATGTAGGCCTGAGCAAGCCGAAAAAATTATTAGTACACCAAGAATAAAAGTGTACATGTACCACAACTGGTTTACAGCTGCCTGCATCGTGCATACGTGTGCCGATGTACATGTATTGGGACCTGTCCTTGCCTCCCAAACAGGCCGGGTTATTAATGTGATTCGGGCGGCATACAGTGCACGCTGCACTTAGTATTCGTGGCTTGTTGACCGTCGGTGAAACACTACCCTTGCGCAAACTAAGCTTCCCCTCCGTCAGCACCTACAACTCTTTTCTACCTGTGCTGCAGAAAATTTGTGCACACCAAGATCATGAAATGTATGTTGTTGTTGTTGATGCAACATCAGAACAAAGCTAAAACACCTCTTAGTGATTACATTTTTCTGGTTACTGTATTTATTTGCCTTGTTTGAAAACCTTATATTAAAATTTAAAAGTGATATATCATAAAAGTGATATTAAGCAAACATATCATTAAAATGATCAAATTTACTTTGTAAATATGATTTGATTTGAGGGAATAACATTACTGAATCTTTTCATTAGACTATGAATATTTTGCAGGTCATTGCATCATTGTTTCCCTTTAGGGTCAGGCATAATTTGGGAAAATGTCGAGGAATGAAATTTTTCACTGTTATGTGTTTTTGTTTTTTAGGTAGACCTACTCTATATCATCTACCAGTAATAATGCCCTGAAAATCACGCATTCTGAAATGTTTCCACTTTTGAGAAATTAATTAAAAATAAAATGGTCGGGTTCCCCATCCCATTTTCCCATAGGATTGTACTTTGCTACCAAGATTACTCTGTGAAAGATTATGGAAATTCTGTATTTTCCACAAAACTATACTTGGGTTTTAAAATGTTACTGATGTAGAAATTTGGCTCTGTTAGTTTGTTTACATTACACATTTTACATGTACATGTATCTTGAAGTATTCATTACAACACGAGTCCTGCCAATTCAGGTGAAATTTAATCCCATACAGACTTCATTCGAGGAATGTGCTGACAACATACTGTAATAACAAAAGATAAAGAGAAAGAAATAGATGAAGACAGCTGGATTGACAAATCTTTCAGGTCACAAGGTATCTTCTGTTTAACCCTCATCAGGAGAGATAATGGTTATATCAGGAATATGATGACACTTGTAACCACTTAGAATAGAATGTGAGATTCATGGCAGTTAACAGTCGACAGAAAGATAACTTGAGGTGAGAAGAAGAAGCATTTATCTCCTACTTGCCAAATTGTCATCGGACAGATATCGGACAGATATCAAAAGACTACAAGTGTTTTGGGGCAGATCATGGATCGCAAACTACCAGCAATAGGAATTATTGCCTTTGACCTCTATTCAAAGGTATTTGGGGGGGGGGGGGGTCCACCCTGTACAGTATTTGCTTAAAAGTGGCAGGTCCTTTTCTTTATCTCGAGAGCGTTTAAGGTCAAGATTAATTCTGTATCTGTAACACACTGTACATACATGTTGTGGCTTGTTATTCAAGTAAAACTTGAAGATTAATTGATAGTCTATTAAAGTATGATGGACTTCATTAATTGGTGTTGGTTGTTATGATCCCACTCATCCCATGGTAGTTATGGAACAAAAGAAATGAGTGCATTTCAGGGAAAACAATCTACTGGTATACGAGCGAGTTGGCATCTTCATAAAAGAGTAAAATGCAGTATATGCATTGTCAAAGAGGAACTTAAATCATTGTGGAAAGTTAAACTTTACTTATTCAGAAATATTTTTGAGTAAATCCTTTCCCTATCTCTTCCCACCCCTTACATGTAAGTTAAAGTAAAAGTCAATCTGTCAATTAATGATATCACTTAATCACTCTATCAATCAATTCATCATTAAGTAAGTAAATAAACAAATAAATCATGGTTTACTCTGTTCACTCCTCCAATTTTAACCAATATTTACTCTAATGTTTGGAAATGAGTTTTCTTTTGAGAATATGCTTT
>JZLH01S0163748.1:0-14963 GCA_001188425.1 Eucidaris tribuloides
AAAAAAGTCAAAATAATGATAACAATAATAATAATTAATAATAATAATAATAATAATAATAATAATAATAATAATAATAATGCTGCATAGGATTTATATAGCGTCTTTTCCATTTTGATTAAATGTTCAAGGCGCTTAGAATAACAAAAAGACAGAAATAAGTACAAGAAAAAGCACATTACAACAGAAGAAAAAGAATAATAAATGTCACAACTTTTCTTATTTTACATGTAATTTTGATGCCATTTTCAGCATTAAACTTTCTTCTGGGGTGAACTTGTCCTTTAAAAATCGTTTCCAGTGTCCTGTCTGTTTGTATTTCTTATTTTTATTATTTATGTATTTACTTCTCTCTCCCCCTCTCTTTCCCTGTAGTATTTATTTATTTGTCCCCTTTCCTGTATTCTCCATTCTTTCTTTCTTTCTTTATTCCTTCCTTCCTTCTTTCCATTCTTTCTTTCTTTCTAATTACTTCTTTTTTTTTTTCCCTTCCTCCTTCTCATTCTTTCTTTCTTTCCAATGCAAAATCAAATTCTATAACGAATTAACGTCAACTGTAGCTAGACTAGTAGATCTAACGTTAGGCCTAACGTAGATCTAAGTAACCAGGGTTAGATCTAACTTAGAATCTAGATCTAACTTGGTTATTTTGAGAATAGATCTAACAGTTAGATCTAGATCTAGATCTATTAGTAATAGATCTAGACTAAGCGGCCTGTTCAAGCGCTTGGAAGCGAACCGTACCGTACTGTACCGTGCCAACCCTATGCGAACCGTGCCAGAGTGGTTCACTTGCGAGTGTTCATGCAAACATGTGGAAGCGTGCCTCGAGGTACCAATTCGGTACGCTTGATCGAATCACACGTTAAAGTATTGGCGGAATGCGTTCAGGTGCTCAGCGCGGTACGTGTACGGTTCGCCTTGGCACGCTTTAGACCAATCGGGAGGTGGTTCCTCGCTGGCACGCTTCTGGAGCGGTACGGTACGGTACGGTTCGCTTTAGGAGTGTTCAGGCGCCTCCTCTGGCACGGTTCGGTACGGTACGGTTTGCTTTAGGAGAGCGCTTGAACCCGGCTTGAACAGGCCTACGTCACGGTTTTTTTTAGCTCACCTAACTCAAGATTAGCTTGAGCAATTTCCATTCTTCTCCTCCAGTTCCATTGATATCCTCACCACTGCAACAAATGTGACACCTCAACAACGGCATGTTCGACAAGTAATCAGCATACATCGAATTCTTGATTGACTAAAAATTTAATATTCTGTAGACTCTAGATCTAACTTAGACTAGAGCGATCTACTGCTACACGTGCACCTCCGTGTACAGCTAATGAACTACTTCACGCCAGCCCTCAATTCAAGCTTCCAACTATTAACACATTGCACGCATGCAGCATGTGGGGTTCGATTGATATTAACCCATCCCCTTTGTAAAACGTTTATGATATCATCTAAGTTAGTAGTCAACGCGTGTTAAACCCGTTAACCGATAAAAACTTCAATGGCATACGATCAAACACTTCCCACAATCAGGAACGAGTTCAGCTGTCTAACCTCGATTCATCCATATAGTCTTTGCTTTCTCTAGCCCTTAAAATGTTCATTCATATTTTGTGTGATGTGATATTTCGTAGTAGATGTAATATTTAATCTTGGATTGATAACTTACATATTTATTTGATAAAGATGGGAAAGAATATAAGTAAAGACGAAAATACTGCCATAACAGAAGCAACATTTCATTTCCTAAAAATAACATGGCTTCTATTACAGACTAGTATATTGCGCGAGGCGGATTGCGAAGCGAATCGCTCATGAATAATTCATGAATCTTCAGTTGCCATCCTACGTTTTTAAAAATTCGCATTCCGCCACACTTTTGCAAATGGCATACCGCTAAATTTTTTATTTAGACCTTCTAAGAAGACAAAGTTCACTGAGAAACGGACCTTCGCGCGTCCACGGTCACGGCAGTGCCCAGATGACCCAACTAACCTGTTCTAAATCTCACTTAGGCCTATTACAGTGCTTATGTATTACCAGACAGTTGACCTAATTCTTGCTGCATGTTGGCTTGTGTCAGGCACAAAGGAATGCAAGGTCATCTACGTGTAGATATAACTCCCACTGCAGAAAATTCAAATTCAATTTCAAATTCAGTTTTATTCATAAATCATCTCAAATATATACATTATCATAAAAATTGACAGGATCGATCACCCTGTAAAAACCACGTATAGCTTGATAAAATGGGTGGACCCTTACAAACTTAATCAGAATATGGTAAAAATAAAATTACATTGAAGTAATACAATACGCAAATAGACACAAAATAAAGGCTTTAAAAAGTGATGATGTTACATCAGATGAAACAGAGAACACACAAATACGTAAAAGACGAAAAGACGAACACAAACAGATGCACTAGAAACCAAAACTAACAAATACAATAAAAGGAACACAATATTTCATAAAGCGATAAATTTATATTTTGGATGTTATTCGTAGTTGGCAAGAATATGCTGCTTAAATATGTTTTTATAATTATTCAACATAATTGTTGTTTGAGAGAAGAATCGATGTTATTACACAAGGCAGCTGCTTTCCATTTGATTGAATTAGTTTGTCGTAATTTTAAGCGAGAGTATGGCAAGAAAATATTGTGTTTCTGCCTTGTATTGACATTATGAATATTACCAATGGTATTAAAGTAGTCCGTGAATAATGTGGGCAATAAATTATTGATGTAACTGTACATAAAGAGATCTGTTTTAAATCAAATTTTATTCGTTAGACGGCGCAGTGTGACAGTAGCTTAAAGCTACTGTCTCACACTGCGCCGTCTAACGATTCCGTCTGAAAAACGAATGCGTACGTTTATTAAACGTTTATTGGACTTTTTAATTCGTTTTTCAGCTGGATTACAAACGTTTCTAGACGTTGACAGACGGTGCTTTTCCGTTCTGTTCCATTCTATTGTATGCCATTTGCTTCCGTCTGACACCGTCTGAGATAAATATTTTAGACGGAGGCAGACGGAATCGTTAGACGGCGCAGTGTGACAGTAGCTTAAAGTAAAGAGCGTTTTCAAAGGTAGTAATGAACGCAACTTAATAAGCATTCCGATGGACACGCTCAGCTTCCCGTGAATGTGATTAACATGACGTGTCCATCACAATTTGTCGTATATTACCACTCCCAAGAAACTTGTATTGTTGACTCTATGAATGATATTATCGACTAATTGTATTGAGAAGTCTAATTCGGAGTTGAGGCCTCCATACACGATCAAATTTTTCGTCAATTTATTAAAGTCAATAAATTAATATCAATTAATTGACGAATAATGATCGGGTATGGGGAGACATTGACGACGAATTAATTGAAACAATTTCATTGAAGCAATTATTGACGGATCAAAGTTCCTTTGATATTTATTGACGGCTCGTCAAGAAACGTAGAAAGAAATGTGTCATTTTTGGTTCAACAAACTAGGAGGTCTAAATCTGTTTTTGCATTGTAATTATGATACCATCATTTTAAAATTCATGGATGAAAAGAAAATACCCACATTATATGGGGGAATTTTACACGCTTGGGTTATCATCAGATCACACGTACTTGGAAAAAAGAGTGTTGACGAATATAAGTCTGAAGAAATTTTTATGGTATAACCAATATATATCATTTGATAAGAAACCGCTATTCTATGTTGACTGGTATAATGTGGTTTTGTCTATTTGAAGGACGTGGTTTTCAATAAATGTATACGGTGTTTTGAATATATTTCATCTCAACTAATAGTAGAAAGAAGAAAAGGTAACCTTCTTTTTGATTATGCGAGATTTAAAAAAAGCATTACCTAAAGTTTGGATTAACCAGGTAAAAACAAAAACGAAAATAGACCTTTGCGTGAACGAATGTTAGAGATACCGTCTCTAATAAAGCAAAATCTCTTTCTGAACTGAGTAGTAAATTCTATTATAAACTAATACTAAGCAATGAACCTCCATATACGATTTTTTTTTTGTTGTCTTTTCTGGGAGAGAACGGTGGGAATAGATATTAATTGGCCTGTCGTTTTCAAGAGACACCTTGTATACATTAAAGAAAACAATTTAACTTTAAACTTCTTAACAATTTGTTACCTGTTAGGAAAAATCTTTTTAGATGGGGGTTAGCGTATGATAACATTTGTTCACATTGCAATGTTGAAGAAGACGTAACACATGCTTTTGTTTTTTGTAACTTAAATACCACATTCTTTGTTCATGTTAAAAACGTTATTTACTGCGGGTTTTTAAAAATTGATATTAAGACTATACACCTAATTAAAACAGATACTGATGATTGTGACTTGGTAATTAATATAGCCTGGTGGTGCATCTATAAATTAATTCTTGAACAAAATAGAACTGGAAAAGATAAAAGGAGTGTAAGCTTGAAATATTTAATTGCGAGAGAAATAGAAAAGAGAATAGAAATAAACAAAGCTAGTAACAAAGACAATTTAAAACTACCCAAGAAATTTTTGTATTATATTTGAAATACGCTGAAATCATGTATTCTGATCTATTACATTTGATTAAATGTTTGTGATTCCATTGTTAATTTGAAATTTTGAAAGTGAATAAATCCTCTTCTGGAGGCAAGAAAAAAATCCCTTTCCCCTGGCTACGAACCTGTTATTCAGGTCAAATTTTTAAGCCTCTTTCCGATTTGATATCTATGCTTTATAAGGGCACTTATAGTGGTGAAACTGAATTCAGTTTTGTACGAATGCATGCAGATGGCGCACACGCAAAAGGCGTGCTTCGTGGTTGATGAATTTTGGAGAAGGAATTTCTTCGCAAATTGTTTGATTTTGATAAGTGTATTTGTAATATTTGCTCAGTTATCGCTGGTTCAAAGTTTACAGCGGTAATCCTGCGAGCGAGTGGTTTTGAAAGCGAGGATAATTCCTTTAGAAGAGAAGAAGACTTTCGGTCGTAAACACATTCCGTCATGCATTCTCGTTTTTTGTAAATCAATAGTAAGTTGTAATGGCTATTTTGCAATGAAAATAGAAAATTAGAAATAAAATCCTAAATTTACCTAACCAGTCGAGCAAGACCCCAAGATCATGTTTAGTCCTTTTAACAATCTGAACACTGGTACGGGTGGAGAAAGTTGGATGAACGGCAAGCATAATTGCTTTTAAAAATATGTAACAAAAGAAATATCTGTATTCCGAAACATATCAACGATTAAAAAACAAAGAAATCCTATCAACGCTAGAAACACACTCGTCAAAGATTTGAAACACACTATTCAGATTCATGAAACACCCTTCGAGAGTATTACACAAACCATCACGAGATTAAGCCGGAGTTTAGGCAGTTTCTTTAAATAAAATTTAAATAAAAAGAACAAGTTTAATTAACAAAAGGACTTAATCCGATAAGTCTATTTTTAAATGTGATTTTAGATCACTTTCTAACTCGACTCATCCCAGTTTTCTTTTTCTGTTTTTTCTTCTTTTCCTCATGTTCTTTCTCTTTTTTTGCCGGCCGATTGGGGGGGGGGGGCACGTGACCCCCCGTGGCCCCCCCCCGTAGTTACGCCACTGCATACATCTAATTGTTCACACATACATTTGCATTATATCCAACGAGTTTCCATTCCTTCTATAACGCCTCCCTGAGTATGTTTACAAAACTTTGTGCGTGTGTGCACGCCTATCTTGTGCTGTGTAAATGCATGACGTTTCTAGAAAACTTTCGGTCTCGTGAGTCTTCGATCAAATGTACGACCTCAAAAATTCTATCTCGATAACAAGCGTAAAATGTACTAAAAAATGGAAAACAGGTTATACTTGGGAATTATCAACAACCCCCTCTTCATGCAATTAATCACGTTCATTTTCTGCCACAATGGTGCCACAAGATTTATTTCTTTAAATACATACATTCAAGATGAAGACTACCTGCCTGCATACTCCGGTTAGATTAACTATATTGTGTTTCTAATATTGTTTCTTAAAGTGTTTTGGATTCTTCCCAGGTCTGGTATTTGAGTATACATGTGCATTCTACAGCCATGATTAAACATCCATTTGTCACTACTGACGGTCACTATTTAAGGCGGTTAGGTTAATAATCAACTTTACATGCAATTTATACAAGAAAGATCAGAATTCATATAAAAGTACATCAATTTATCGTCTTTTAGCGCGTGGTCGTATGCATTAATCTCATCTTTAAAAATCTTTATATTTTGACGTAATTCATGTAGTGGTGAGTGTTATGAAAAGACTACACTGATACACATCAAACTACTGATAATTAACAAGCGATGCATGGGACGATAACGGTATTCCATGCAAACTGCTGGGAGTCCTTGAAAACAGCACTTAAGGAGCTTGTCAACAATATGATAAATCGTTTGATTACATATGAAGATGTCATAGATTTAAACAGCCTCGAGATGGTCAATTCGCCCCTAAAGGTCATTACTGCATACAGAAATCAGTTAATCCGGTAGTTTCTCTTCCTCATAAGATTTGTAGACGTGTTTCCTGTTACAAAAAATCCGAATCGGTAAAGCAAAGATGGACGAATTATTGCTCCACTAGAATTTTGTCTAACCTACCAATAACGATGATTCCGACAGTTGAGTTTTCAGACAATTTGATCTGGCAAATCTCATTTATTCTATTGCGAAAGTCAGGCAAAATTCCATGATGACTTGAGACAAGTCTAATTTGGATACCAACATGAAAAATATACTCCAGCCAGTGTGTAGGCCTGTGTATTGGTATATGTTTCAACTCACTAGGTTCGTGGGGCATTTTTTTTTTACTTCTCCCTGTTATACACTTATGCTCATAATTATAGAATATTTTAGAAACATTTTAAAAGTTGCCATTTTTCCGTGAACGGTACATCTGAGATTAATATTTGCTCACCCCAGGTGAAACAATTATAATCTAAGAATTTCAGGAATGCTGAGCATTTTGTAGCGTCCAACTCGACACTAAAACCTGTGTTTATAAATGGCGGTATTGTTGTTGTTGTTGTAGAGTCACGTGGTAGTTACGTGCGTTATTAGACTTGTAACAGACAATTCTGATGTTAATTTAATGATAAGTGACATTAGATACAAATTTATCAGTTTAGGGTTTTTTTAATTACTTTAATTTAATACTTTTTTCATGATTTTTGTGGATTAAAAAAAAATATGTAATTGTTATTACGCTAAACGTATTGTAGTTTTTAATTTAGTCATCTCAGGAAATCCAAAAATTGCTTCACATACTGCGTTTTTGTGAAATAAGCACTTGTCTTGAAAATTTTGGACGATATAGGAGAAAGAACTTAAGTATCAACAAAATATTCCATAATTATGAGCATGAGTGTATCACTGCCCTTTACAACAGCTGATCTCGATATAACATACCACCACGATGCAGCAGAGGTCGGATCCTGGTCCGCCTTCACTGTGATGTTCTGGTCTAGTCAGCTTCAGTTACACCTTTTTAGTTTTCGCCAGATGATACATGAATACAGCGTGTTGCAGTTGGACCAGACTAATGGCGCGAAAAAGTCAACTTGAAAATAGTTGCACGATTTTTAAGCAACGTGGAAAACTTGCTTCATCACGAAAACTGGCCTTTAACCTCCTTTGTACTTTAAAAGGTAAATGTTTATGCGAATCTTTACATTAACATTTTGACTCATTTTTCTTGATATGAGCCCATTTTGAACCTACAAATCATTAAAACAAATTGTAAACAACTTTTGCATTTCTAGTATGCTTCATTGTAGGTAAAGTAAACAGTGTCTATGTACCGTGGAAAGCGTTTTCCTTATCCAATACGTGCACATACAAATTAGATCCAGTTCTGACAATTTCCGTCTTATACAAGATTTTAACCTAGAACCTTGGATTTATACATACCAGTCATTAGTATCTGAAATTCAACTGACATGCTCAGTTATACATCAATTATTCTTCCATAGGACCTAAATCAAAGGTCATTAGTGCAATATACATCATTTTGCTGAATGTATTATTGTAAATACAGTAATATCATCATGCATTCGGCAAATTAATGATAAATATAGATCAGTAATAACAATATAAACCACGTAAGTTATGCAAAATATTGAAAATATTAAAAACAGCCACTCGAACGCCGTGGGAAGAAAAAGATTAACTTTTTCCAATTCATATGACAGACATTCATTTAATCAGACACGAAGTAACGTAATTATTTATTTGATTGATATGGAATGCGTACAAAGTTTTATAAAGGACGATGAAGTTGCATTTGAACAATTTCGTTATTTTTTTGTCTTATTTAACATTGTTCCTTTTATGTGTGTGCTTTTATTAGAGTATAGTGCTTGTCCTTGCATGCCTGCACGTATGGTTGCCTTTTCCCTATCTCGTATAATCTACTGTGGATGTAGAGACATCTATATACTGCGCCATTCCAATGAGGTTCTGGAGAAAAGCATAAAAAGGTGCATAATCAACTTAGGCACATGGGTAACACATAGCCTCATTAAAATTATACAAATATTACGAAATCTCGTTAAATTTATTTTTTAAGTGAAAAATCAACTCCCGGCCGCATAACCACTAGGCCTATATGCCGTCATACCATTACTATGGTGACTTGAAACAGCCTCTGCTGATGTTCACTATTTGGACAATGCAGGGGAAATCATTACCAGTCTCTTATGTGTAGGTGGCTTAACTAGCCTTTGACATCATTTGTCATTTCCCGATAAAAAAGACCAGGTTCATTACTAAAATGTCATCTAACTTAACACATCGCGATCACTTTAAACCACTCCGCGGCGCCTCCTGGCAGCTGGGTCTTAGCTGCTTCGCATGATAATTGATGCGGCTTAGCAGAATGCAGCCAGGCTGTCGTGGCGATCCGACTAAAAGTAGTAAACAAAACGGTATTAAAAGGCTGTGAAATCTTGGTAATGTATCAGAGAAAAAGAATCCTCATTGGCAGTTATGATTTATTTCAAGATTTTGATCTCTTTGCTGCACCTGTCCAGAGATTTTGTAAATGATACTAAGAGTAGGTAAACACAATCAATGAGCTTAGCTATTATCATGTCGTCATTTCTCCGCAGGATTACGATACCGATAGAATATATAATACGTTTCATTTTCGTAATCATAATGATGAAATCAATACGTGTTTTCTGAAAAGAGCAAGAGTGTCTCTAATACAAAGTCAATCTGAAACGTAAGTTGATTGCCAATGCGGTTAGTAATCTCAATGCTTTTCTGAACAATAAAGAGTAGTTAGCTCTGAATAAGTTTTACACCTTTCAAAATTCAAAATATTTATTAGAATAATAGAACGATGTTCAAATTGTGAAAGAAATCGAAATTAATGAAAAACAATAAACTAAATCTGTAAGATGTATATATTCATTTTGAAATGTATTAGTAACGTATGTGTACATAATTAATTTGAAAATCTCTTGGATTAAAGGTTTATACTTCGACACGTACTTTAATTCATATACCCTGCCCTCTTTTCACTTCCTCAAAAAAAATGGTTTGATAATGTGCAGAGACGGATCCTGCTAGTCCTTTTTTATAATGTGTAGGAAAATAGGAAATGCGTTTGTGTGTGTGTGTGTGTGTGTGTGTGTGTGTGTGTGTGTGTGTGTGTGTGTGTTTGTGTGTGTATGTTTGTCTATCTGTTATGCCAAGATTGAATTGGCTTGTTACAGTTCAACATCACAAGCCGTAAGAAACATCAGTCATGCTTAAAAGTCAATTATTTCTTCTTCTTTTGTCATAGAGCTTCCCTATACAGTACAATGTAATAGTGCCATTTCCTTATCAAATCATCATGTATCCGTATAATCCCATATCGCTAAGGGCAAGGATTATGCATTATTGTTTCTATGGTTTATCATATACATACTGTATAAGTGTGTATATGTACCCTCCCAACCAAAATTATTGCAACATCCACTATAACGCATGCATTTTGAGTTGAAGGGATCTTTCTATAATGATGTCCTAATGAAGTTTATGAAGAATTATTTGAAAAGAAATCAATGAATATTCTTTCTCCTTTCTTCTCCAAGGAGGAGGGGCGAGAACATGAAATTTAACACTTTTTTCGCCTCCCTGTATAGGGGTGGGGTGTTAATTCACACTAGTATCGTAATTCGGTTTCATATTTCCGTGAAACGGTTTTGATGGCTTGGAAAGACTTCCAACAAACAAAAAAATGTCAATGTGTTCCTCTGACGCATCCCTGAAAGAAGACACAACCCCACGAAGACGAAAGTGCCTCCTATCTTCATAAGACAGTGTTAAGGAAGATTTCGCCCCATATTTCAGAAAGGACCTAATCAAGTTGTAATTTCTTATTCTTTCTCAATTCTAAAGGCGGTTTATCATTGCAAACATTTTAAAATTTCCTGTCATGCGACTTTTCAGTACATTGGATATAATAATGTGGAGAGAAGGCCATCACCTTTATATTAGTAGCCTTATCCTCCTTACCACTGTCTCATGAAGATAGGAGGCGCTTTCATCTTCGCGGGGTGGTGTCTTCTTTCAGAGACCGCATCAGAGGAACACATTGACATTTTTCGTTTGTTGGAAGTCTTTCCAAACCATCAAAACCGTTTCACATGAAATATGAAACCGAATTATGATACTAGTGTGAATTAACACCCCACCCCTATACAGGGAGGCGAAAAAATGTTAAATTTTATGTTCCCGCCCCTCTGCCGTGGACGCGCCTGCATTTGATAATCTCTCCGCCTTGGAGTAGGAAGGACAAATGATATTCATTGATTTCTTTTCAACTAATTTTGCATTTTCCAATAATAAACTTCATTAGGATATCTATAGAAAGACCCCTTCAACTCAAAATGCATGCGTTATAGTGTATGTTGCAATACTTTTGAGTAGGGAGGGTATACATGTACAGTATGTATTTCTGGGCAATTTCACACGAAACAGAACGTTGGGCTAAAAAATTATTTTCAAAGGATTTGATATGATTATACTTAAAGGTAAAAATAAGAGGATCATTGAAGCATTTTTTTTTACTTCGGCTTCCTATATCTTGTGCAAAAGTAGACAAAAAGTGTCGCCCGTGGATTTACATTTTTTTTGGCGAAAAGTAAGGGAAAGTAATGGTATTACTTTAATAAAAAAAAATAATGCAAACATATTTATATTTTTTCACTATTAAATTAAGACTTGTTTGCTCTTTAACATGTATGATAGTGTATGAATGGACAAATAAACACACAAGAAAACCAAACTTTAGACATGTATGTTGTAATTAGTAAACCCTGTACGGATAAAAATCGGTACACGAATTATTGTCAGCGGACGACAATTCACGAACACAACGTACAGTTTATGAGGAAAAATTAGAATGGTCGATTAATAATTTTCACCTTTTAAAAGCACATAATGATCGTATTGCAACTTTTTCAGGGCTTCATTTTTAGACCTTGTCACAGACACTGGTAGCATAGAAAATCATGTAGCGCAGGTTTGTTTGTTAAACTCGAAACATTGTTAAAAATGCTTTTAACCATAAGTGCATTATTCGACTTTAAAGAATGTGTTTTTTCCACACATCAAACCATTTTGGTCTAACTAAAGGAAGGTACATGTAAATAAAAATACAGTGTGCAAAATCTGGGAAGGGTTTTGAAATATAATTCATATGAAATAGGGCCGTTTCTTAAGTGGTTTTTTTTGTAACGACAGGTTTGGGATTTAACACCAGATGAATTTATGTTTATATTATATTTCAAAAACGAGTTACCTCGAGTGCAGCAACAAATTATGTTTAAGCACGGCACTCTACTGATGTTTGATTCCCTTTCTCATCAACATAGCCTTTAACATACTTCTTGGATTACCAGGTTCCAATGCATTTTAATTACGTTAATGGTCGATGGTTTGGACTGCATGGCCTATTTGTAACAATTATAGAAACTAAATCCAATAAGCCTTTGTGATGATTGATTGGGAGGTTTTTATTTCATCCATGTGGTAACATTCATGAAATTGGCCAATACAATTGATGGGTATATCACATTCTGTGAAAGTCTCCACATTCTGTCTAATCCTGTTACTATATTCTAGAACAATTAAAACCCTGGATTACGCGTAAATCGAAGGCGACTGTAAAATGAAAAAAAAAAAACGTTTAGACAGTCAGATAAGAGAGGGGAATAGACAAGAAACTGAATTATAAATTTAACAAGAGATCAAAAAGTGAAATTAAATAAAAAAAAACGCAAGATTGTCTTGATTGTCGAAATCTTAGATGGGTGTGGAAGTGCTTAAATATAATGACTGATCACTACTGAAATATAGAACTGCAAAACGTTTAAGTGAATCGAATTCAAAACAACGTGCGCATGAATATTGGAGATTTGATAAGCACGAATTCCATGAATTAACTAGAAACAGAAAGTCGAACTATGCGATACGGACGATTAACCTACACATCAATTATTCAAAGGCTAACATTGCTACATAGTAATGCTTAAATAGACAAATAAACACCATAGAATACAAAAATTTGGAAAGTTATGCTGCCACTGACAAGATATTCATGAATGAACGTCACCCATGCATTTCCAATGCGGTGGAGTATAAAATAGCCTAGATCTACACGCAGTAAATCTATGGAAGTAAATGGTTATGGTGAATCCGGTCGACCTGAGTACTCGTAGATTTTCACCTTTTAAAGCCCAAGTTTAGTTTTAGTGATTTTTGGTTTTATTTGAAAGCTTTATGCCCAAAAGTCATATCCCAGCAATAACAGATTCTGAATGTCAGAATAACAGAGTCTGCTATTTCAGATGAGGTATAACTCATGTAACCTTAACACTTTTTAACCCTTTGGATGCTATAATGTAAAATATAGTCGAAAACTCTCGGGGTCGACCCCCCCCCCTCCCCGAGATTTTTCATTAATTAAATTAAAAAAAAATAAAGACATTCAGAATCTGTTATTGCTGGGATAAGACCTTTGGGCATAAAGCTTTCAAATAAAAAAAATCACCAAAACTAAACTTGGGCTTTAAGCACTTAATAATTACTTTGAAATACAATTTTTTCAGGGCTTCATTTTAGACCTTATCAAAGACACTTAGAACAATGAGGATTATGTAGCTCATATTTTTTTTTAACTGTGATCACTTTTAGCCTGTGGCTTTAATCCCCGTTTCCCAAAAAGAACAACCCTGTTATACTTTTGACCAATCGCGTTAACCTCTTTAGTCATGAGGTGTTTGAAGGAATAGTGTTACAAAGTCTTGTTCACATTCCCGAGGACAATATCTTCCGATTTGCATATCAAGCAGAATGTAGACCGGTAAAGACTCAGTGATTATGCTAGTCTATTACCTCTACCAAACACATATACTCATAGGCGTACGCAGGATTTTGCCAAGGGGGGTGTTCATCCGCGGCCAAATCCTGGGTTCAACATTTTTCCTGGTCACGCCAGCCTCCGAAAACTGGCTCAGGGGTGGGGGGGGGGTAGTGACGAAAAATGTTTTTCCAAGATCCAAGAAAAATCAACATTTATTTCATGTTTTCAGGGTTATTTCATATTTTCAAACACCCCCTTTTGACGAAAAAAGGGGTGACATCGTGAAAACATGGGGTGATTACGAGGAAAAGGGGGGTGTTTGGGGTGTTAACACCCCCCTTTGGTAAAAGAGGGGTGTTTGAACACCCCAAACACCCCACCCCCCCCCCTGCGTACGCGTATGCATGTACCGCAAGAGCAAGTTTTGAGTTTGTTAACTCTTTGCGTGCTGAATTAATTCTGAGGGGATAATAATGACGATAGTTATTTAGATATTTTCTTTAAATCTTGCTTTCCTTATTGCACCATTACCATACTGGCAATTATTCTATAGATGTTGCTTAAGCATTACGGCCATTTGTTCGCTCGTGCAGTACAAACGTAACGGAGAAAACTAATCATATACAATTGTCGAATATAATTGTACGAATGTGGATATATTTCAACATTCGCATGCAAAGGGTTAATGTCATCTCTTTATTCAGTCGGTCTCTTAAATAAACTCTGAAAAGATATATCTAAATCCCCATATCTTGCTAGATGTGCAATAAGTGTGATTTCTTCCTTTTCCTTTCTTATTTACCCTCAAATCTGTGCATTGTACCAACGAATAAAAAGTTTATTTATTTTTTCTTGTATACAGTGCATTATATCCTCTGCAATCAGCGTAACACACAAATATAATAAAAGATAGCAAATATACAGTGTGTCTCAAAAATAATTGTGCCAGTCAAAAGCGCCCTCTTAGGTAATGAGAAAACATTTTTGTGACGTCATGCTTACATCACCATCAAGGGCATGGTCTTAGCTTTCAAATGCCGTTTGTTCTGTTCAGTTTGCTTGTTTTAATCCTGGGATATGTTCAGTTAAGAACGAAAAGGTAAAATCACAAATGTGCCACTTTTACTACAGTCAATATAGCATCAGGCCCTCTTCACGTAAGAGTGACACAGTTGTGATTCCACCGTTTTGTTGTTTACAAGATATCTCGAGATCAAAACAAGCAAATTGAACAGAACAAACTGCATTTAAAAGCTAAGACTTTGCCCTTAATGTTGACGTAAACATTTGTCTCGGCAGTATTTTCGAACTGTCACAGAGGGCGCTTTTCGCTTGAACAATTTTTTGAGACGTGTTGCAGCATGTCTCAAAAAATTGCGCAAGTAAAAAGCACCCTCTCCGGCAATTAGAAAATAATTTGGTGACATTATGCTTACATCATCATCATCAAGGGTAAAGTCTCAGCTTTCAAATGATATTTGTTCTGTTCAAATTGCTTGTTTTAATCTCGAGATATGTTGTCAACAACAAAAGGGTGGAATTACAATTGTGTCACTTTTACTCGGGACTGTAGTAA
>JZLH01S0163764.1:15383-30965 GCA_001188425.1 Eucidaris tribuloides
AAATTGTTTCTAAGCTTGAATCAATGTCGTATTTAGTGCAAAATGTTGGAGATCGTATCCTCCTTTTATGCCAATTTTGACACTGTTTTGATCAAATCTGACCAATGAATTTGATATATTTATTGTCTTCAAAGATAGTTCTCATTGATAAATTGTTTCATCTATATTTCATGAATTTTGGCATTTTCGTTTTCTTTTCGCATGTCCAACGACTCCCTTTTGACTTAACATTGTGTTCTCACTTGTCTCTTGCAATTGGGTACAGCAAACGTAATTATCTTTATAAAAACATTTCTTCCTTCAAAACTGGCAAGTAACTATACAATCAAACAGAATACTTTTGAGTGGCGGCTTCGAACATCGTTCCAAGAGAATTGACTTGCCATAACTCTCACATATAACTTTTATATCTCTCTTACCTCCTCAATAAAACATTTCAAAATTGTTTTTTTTGTACACGTAGGTGTTGTTCACACTGCATGGTAACGTTACGTGGGCCCAGATCATTCAGAACAAGGCACTCAGTCACGCGTGCATTTTGCAATAAAGCCACAGGCTAACATTGTGGAGCTTCTATTCGAAAATTTGTCAAACTGTGATATCTGAGCTACATGGTAGTGCTCAAATGGACAAATAACCACCCTTGAATACAAAAGTTTGGAAAGTTATGCTGCCACTGACACGAATAAACATGCGTGAATAAACAATTTCTACTCCTGTGGAAGATAAAATAGCCTAAATCTACACATAGTAAGTCTATGGGAGGAAATTGGCATGGTAAATCCGGCCAATCTGAGTACTATTTGATTTTCATTTTTTTAAGCATTTATCATTTTGAAATACATTTTTTTTTCAGGGCTTCATATTTAAGACCTTATCAAAGACACTCAGAGCATGGAGGATTATGTAGCTCATGTTTTTTAAAACTATGGTCATTGTTAGCCTGTGGCTTTAAACTTGAACCAAAGTAATTAGGATAATGTTATCAAAATTGAATGCTGAGCAGTCATCTGCACGTGATATATAAATGTCTAATACTGCATGAAATTAAAATGTTAAAAACTGAAATAATATCTCAGCATTAAAAGGGCCGAAGATTGAACGCACTTTCTCAATGTTGTATTTAACCTTTAACCAGCTGAATCTGACACTAAAAATTTTGAGTCCTGCTTGATGAAAGGTTTGATATTACATCTAGAAAGTGTTGTAAAGTGTGGTGACTCCTCGGCCCTTTGAAATGTCGAAATGATATTTCCGTTTTTAGAGTGTATGTTTATCACTCCCCGATATCAGATGTATGGTACTTGTGTGTGTTTTTTGACTTTGAGAGATTTGGAATAGAATTTCTGTTTCATTTTTAAAAGCACTGAGTAGTTTATGATGTAGTAATAATTTTAAATGATTTGGCTCCGGTTTTTCTCACTATGAATTAGAATTCTAAGATCACGCCACGAGGATTTATTTGTAATACACTTTATCACTTTCAATTAATATAGTAAGCCCAGTTTTTATTATACTGTTCCGACATGGTGGAATCAAATCCCATCTCAGTGGAAAAGTTTAAGTCATCACTTAAAACCTACGTTTTCAATAGTAATTCGTGATAGTAAGTAATTAGGAATTAGGAAGTTTAACCTCGATGCAGCAGTTTCTTTTTTTTCTTTATGTGCTTCTAATCCCTTTTTTTTCTGAGCAAAACCTGCTAAGAGTATTATGCGCTAAATGAGCTATATAAGTGGTGGAAGTAGCAGTTGTAGTAGTAGCTGTAGTAGTAGTAGTAGTAGTAGTAGTAGTAGTAGTAGTAGTAGTAGTAGTAGTAGCAGCAGCAGCAGCAACAGTAATACTAAGATCCGTGCTTTTATCTCAGCACTAGCAATAATACATCTTTCAAATCCAAATAAATAAGTATGCAAAAAAAGTGCGCATCAATAATTTTGTTCATTGATGATACTAAGAACACATACATGTATCATCTTGGCTTAACCTCCGTTATGCTCAACGGGTTTCCCACAGTGCACATCATACAATGTTGAATATGAATATTAACCAGTTACCTCCTGGATTCTGAAAAAAAAAAATGAGTAAACACAAATCTGGCTTAATCTTGCAATATTAATGGCTCCTAAAATGTTCATGCCATCCTTGTTATGAGGACATTTCAAGTTGGCAACTTAACAAAAGGACAACTCTCCATTGGTTTTTGCACAAGTTTTTACATAATACTTATAGATATAACTGAAACTTCGATGACCCATATTTCGTGAACCATTGGGCTAAATTAGCTCAAACTTGCATTCATATCTCTCAGACATATGTACGAGTTTTATTTTTTCACTAATCACACGAACACCATGATACGCTGTTTCGCTGAAAGAATTCATGAAGTCTATATACGTATATGATTCATCTTGTTTTTCTCTTTAAAAATTCCGTAGGCGTCATTTCTCAAGCCCACGTGGACTATTTATTTTTGTTTGCTTTATTATGACTTTTTGTTGTTGGCTTTTTTTTTTGCTTTATATTTCTTTCTTTCTTTTATTTTTTATTTTCTACATTTTGGGAGCATTTTGTATTTTTCATTTCCAGAAGGCAGGAGCAGGTGAAATACACAAATTTGATTCTGCATAAATACTCCCACAACCGTTCCTCCCGATCAAATATTGGATGACAGCAAAATTCTGGATCTTCTTGTTGTTGTTTTTTAATAAAAAGTGAAACATAAAGAATAAAAACACAAACTGTTGCATAAATGCAAAAAAAAAGCAAGAACGATATCCAATTGTAAGAATATCCTCAAAACAAAATAACACATTTACCGTATAGAAAATGAAAGTTCTATCCTCCATACGAAAATGTTTTTGACTGTATGTGTACGAAAATGTTTCCAAATCAACACATCCACTTTATAAATTTTCAGTAAACCATTGCCCCACTAATTTACCATATGTTTTTCATCCGTGATATTAATTTTCTCACTCTAAATAATACATAAAGTTCTTTAAATCTTGAACCCTTTTACTTGATTCATCTTCATATACGTATATGTATTGGATTTCATTCTTTTATCCTTGAAAGTTTAACCCTTTTATAGTAAAACACTCACAATATCATATACAGCAAGGTTTACGGAGTTTTGTTGCACAATGGTATCACGGGGATTAATTGAACCACCCAAATATATATTTGTTGTTGCTGCTACATCACTAAAACTCCTAACAGTACAGAGTGACCTTTATTGTCTTTAAGCGTAAAGGGGAAATGACAGGCTAAGGACAGTCCAAAAACCACAAGAATTGCCTCGAATCAGTTAACGTGATGAGAAAATGGCATGCCTAAGCCAGAAATGAACATAAACTCTTTAAAAAAAACTGACTCGGAAAAGGAATCTGAAGTGGTCACACTCGGAAAAGGGTTAAATTCAACCAAATTCCGAGTCAAGTTTGGCAAATATCTGAATATCTGCGTCAACCTGACCTGGATTTTGGTCAAACTTGACTCGGAATGTGATTAAACCTGACCCTTTTCCAAGGGAAAGCCCCAACGGATCCTTTCTCCCAGTCAGTTTGACCCGAAATTTTTAACAGTGTAGCATGGACTCAAAGAAAGCCAGACAAATTTTTGTTCTGCCACAACAGTCTCTAGACTTTAATTGCGTGACAGTTTGAAAACATTCAAAAGAAAAACAAATACTACAAAAAGTCTGAACAATGAACAGTGTTGTTGAATATAATAGGATTTTAACCTATAGGATTGTTTCTAATATATTTACCTTTAATTAGTTAATTAATCATACTTTTTACCTTTAATTTGAGCTACGCTTTACTATCTCCCATTATCTTACACATTGCACATCTTATCTTTATACCGTATATATCTATCTATCCATCTATCTATCTATCTATCTATCTATCTATCTATCTATCTATCTATCTATCTATCTATCTATCTATTTATCTATCTATCTATCTGTCTATTTATCTATCTATCTATCTATTGATCTACCTATCTATCTATCTATCTACATCTATCTGTCTTTCTATTTATCTATCTATCTATCTATCTATCTATCTATCTATCTATCTATCTATCTATCTATTTATCTATCTATCCATCTATCTTTTTTATCTATCTATCTATCTGTTTATTTATCTATCTATCTATCTGTCTATTTATCTATCTATCTGTTTATTTATCTATCTATCTATTTATTTATTTATTTATCTATCTATCTATCTATATTACTAACTCAATCTAGTTAGGTACTCTAATCAAGAACTAAAATAAATATAAAATAGAACAATATCACTTTATTTGGATGAGAGAATGTGAAAGACTGAATTTCAAGTAAATATATTACTTGTTATTTTCACTGGTAAATTTTGGAACGAATTTCACTGTCAAAAGAGTGACTGCCGATTTCACTCCGTAATTAATAGTAAGGCCCGAAGAAAACTTAAAAAGGGTGAAATTTAATGTACGTGACATTCAGTGAATTTCTCTTCCCGCCTGGATTCACCCCTTGGAAAGAAGCTTTCGATTTTTCGGTTTCGGAGACAGATAAAAGATGGATAGATTGTTTGTTGTAAAAGGGTAAATATTGATGCAGGCTTTCTCAGAATAATGTTATATTGTTGTGGCATTCCAGGTCCCATGAGATCACATACACCTTTACCTCATCGAATCCATCCATGTATATGCCCTGCAGTAAAACTCATATTGGAGGAGGGAGTATATGCAAGCAAAATGACGACTTCATTTCTCTGCAAGATACGGTAACCTTTTGGAGGGAATATGTACCACGATTGCGTGTGAATGACCTAATTTGCCTCCATAGTTCGTCGTCATCAGGCTTATAGTGCGTGGGACATCGTTGATGTAAAAGCGAGTAAACGCCAACGCTTCGGCGGGATTAGTGCGACTCTTTACGTAGCTTCGCGTAAACAGCTTGACGTTACGAAACTAGGGCGAATCTTTCTGTCCGTGTGTGTACGGTGAAGCACTATTGGGAGAATATCATGATGATCAACCTTCAACAATTTCTCGGTTTCCGAACAAACAATGCATTGGGTAATTCGTTTAAATCGATTTATTTTAATGTCGACAACTCTCCACTGGGAAAAAATAAAGGCTATTCTTTAAACAACAAGCAAGTTTTTGCACCTCTCTCTGGAATACGGTGAAGATTATGGAGTAAGACAAAATAATATACCGAGACCTTTCCTATCAAATTATCTTGATGTTTTGATTTGTTTTTGCTTTTTAAAGGGCAGTGACATAATTGGGAGAAGTGAATTCTTGCCATTTCCAATTATTGCGCTTTAGGTGTTCAGGGCATTGACAATTTGAAAAAAGGAAACAAGTTACGAAACGGTGTTTTGATTCAGAAAAATGCATTAGTGTGCATAATGAAAGGATCCTCTTAGCTGTCATACATCATTTTGTACACCTTGCACTCAAGATCTACACACGCGGCAGGTATACCTCTTCCCGGAAAAGTAGAACTGTTTGCCTGTTATGCACTGCAAGAATTGGGAGTTTGAATCAAACACTCATTGCTGTGCCCAATATAGAAAACATATATTGTGTTTGCATCTATAGAGTACTTGTTGATGATGGAAAATCGTTCATCAAAATTCCACTGTCATTGTTTTCCAGATGAAAGTATACTACATTTGTATTATAATGTGGGACTAATTCACTTCAAATGCAATAAAAAGTGTTAGGATTATCAGTTTAAATAGGTGAAGTTTCCACCTCCGTACCCCCAGTTGTAATATTAACAATTAACATTGTCCCAAATATTAATTGTTGTGTTAGCAGTGGGGATTTATGTAAAGGATTTGTCAAAAAAGAAGTGTTCTATTCAGGCGCGGTTCTAGAGTGAAAATTTTAGGGGGGCTAAAGGGGGGCGTGGCGGAAACATGCGAGGGAGCAAAGCGACCGAGCGGGGGGTAGGGTGTGGGAGGGGGGATCCCCTTAAAATACGCATACAAAAGACGTGATTCTGGGCATGGTAAATAAATATTTGAATGGTAAATTATATGAAGATTATTAGGGATTATTTTCAAAAAGATTACAGGAAGTATGTGAAAACTGTAATTGGGCAGTGATACTTGCGAGGGAGTGAAACCTCCGAACGGGGGGAGGGAGTGGGAGGGGGATACCCCCTTCCACGGTAGAAACTTTTTGAAATTACGCATAGAAAAGATGGGTTTCTATAGGCATGGTAAATACATATTTTTGCAATGGTATATTTTATCAAGATTAGGGATTGGGAAATCATACTTGCGAGGGAGGGAAGCGACCAAGCGGGGGAGGGTGTCCCCCCTCCCACGGTAGGAACTTTTTGAAACTATGAATAGAAAGTAACGTGATTCTAGGCATGGTAATATACCTATTTTAAAGGTATATTTCATGAAGATTATTAGGGATTGTTGTCAGGTTTCCCAAAATATGTACAGGAAGTATGTAAAAAAGTGTAATTGGGTAATCATACTTGCGAGGGAGCGAAGCGACCGAGCCGGGGGTGGGGGGGGGGGAAATGGGAGGTTAGGGTTAGAGGTTAGGGCATATACCCCTCCCACGGTAGGAACTTTTTGAAAATACGCATAGAAAAGACGTGATTCTGGGCATGGTAAATACATATTTTGGGGAATGTTATATTTTATCAATATTAGGGATTGGGAAGTCATACTCGCGAGGGAGCGAAGCGACCGAGCGGGGAAGGGTGTGGGAGGGGGACACCCCTTCGCACGGTAGGAACTTTTTGAAAATATGCATAAAAAGGAACGTTATTCCAGGCATGGTAATATAGGCTTTTTTAACAGTATATTTCATGAAGATTATTAGGGATTGTTGTCAGGTTTCCCAAAACATGTACAGGAAGTATGTGAAAACTGTAATTGGGTAATCATCAGGGTTATAGCTAGAAAGATTTCTGTGCTGGCCGTAGGAAGGAGTTATGCAAGCGGAGCGAGCAAAGCGAGCGTAGCGTTCCTGGGTTTCCACATACAAAAAGAGCATTTAGAAGCATTTATGTTACAAAATACATCTTCTGCTGAAATGTAATGATGTTTAAAGTTCAAAATACACGATTTATGTAGAGATTTAAAACATTTTACGGTCATTTTTAAGCTTTTCTGTGCCGGTCGGAGGACTAATAAATTCAGCTCAGTGCCGGTCGGCTTCGGTTTGTGCCGGCTACTACCGACCGGCGCCGACTGCCGTAGCTATAACCCTGGTAATCATACTTGCAAGGGAGCAAAGCGACCCACGGCAGAAAATTTTTGAAAATACGCATAGAAAAGACGTAATTCTAGGCATGGTAGATACCTATATTTTGAAGGTATATTTTATTAAGATTATTACGGATTAAAAACAGGATTTCAAAAAGAAAGGAGTATGTGGAAAACTGTATGTGAGTAGTCATACTTGCGAGGGAGTGAAGCGACCGTGCGGGAGAAGTGGGTGTGGTTAGAATTTTTTTTTCAAAATACGAACAGAAAAGACGTGTTTTCTAGGCTTAGTTAAAGGTATATTAATTTGATGAAGATTCAGGATTTCAAATACATATTTTAAAGGTGTATTTACGACAATTATTATAGGGATTGTTGTCAGGACTTCAAGAAGATGTACAGTAAGTAGGCCTATGTGAAAAAATGTAACTGGGTAGTCGATGGAGCGAAGCGACCGACCAGGGGTAGGAACTTTTGAAAATGTGTATTAAAAAGACGTGTTGCTTGTTATCTAACTTTGTCCCCTTTTCCAGTTTACATGGCGGATGGACACATTTTGTATTTGATGCGCCTTCAATAGATTTGTGCCACTGCCCCCATCCCAATCCCATCCCACCCTCATACCCGCCCCCATCTCAACCCCATCCCAACCCCCATCTCAACCCCCATCTCAACCCCATCCTCTGGAAAACTGTTGCGGGGGTGTGGCGCTGACTTTACCTCTTGAAATAGGCCATGATATTAGAACAACTAAAACGTCAAAAGGTCTCCCATGCAAATAATCCCACAGAAATTTAAGTACATCAACACGTTGGTGTCTATACTGTACGTAAATATACAGTATAGACGCCAACGTATCGCTGTACTTAAATTTCTAAGGAATTATATGATTATATTTGATGAGGCATAGCCTCCGGCAAATGCCTCGAGATGAAGATATTTTATAGTGAAGATATTTGTAAAAGACAGCCAAGATAGACATTATGATTATGACGACACGTACAAAATATAGATATGTTTGAATAACTACCAATTAAAGGAAAATGTCAACGACGCCTTAGCGTTCAGGTGATACCTTTTCGACCATTTTGGTGGGGGTATATAAGCGGTGGTGATATAGTGGTTGTGATGATGATGATGATGATGATGATGATGATGATGATGATGATGATGATGATGATGATGATGATGATGATGATGATGATGAGTGGTGGTGGTGGTGGTGGTGGTAATGATGAGTTGAGGAGGTTGAAACAAACAGAAAGTGTTGGGACAATTGAGAATAGAGAAGAGATACTAAACTTTAAAAAGGTGGAAATGTACAGAAGAATAAGTTTAAGAAAAAGATGAGGAAGAAGAAGACGAAGAAGAAGAACGATGAAAAACTAGGAAGGTGAAGAAGAAAAAAAGAAAAAGATGAAAAAAGAAGAAGAAGCAGTAGACTTTTTTTGACTTTTCAAAGTAAACCTTTATTAAATCAATTTTTGCAATAATACATAATTCAAATTGATACAAAATAATGACAAGTCACGAAAGAAATCACAGCAAGTTCAGCAGTCATGAAAAAGCAACGTGAAATGTTGCATAAGTACATAAAAATTACATTACGAACTTCAAATACATCAAAATAATACGAGCAAAAAAAAATTCATGAAGTCTATATACGTATTAGTGATTCATCTTGTTTTTCTCTATTAAAAATTCCCGTAGGCGTACATTTCTCAAGCCCACGTGGACTTATTTATCTTTTGTTTAGCTTTATGTATACTTTTGTTGTTGGCTTTTTTTTTGCCTTTATATTTCTTTCTTTCTTTTATTTTTTTCTCATAATATTAAATCTCAAAAAAACCAACGCAAATAAAAAATTTTAAATAAAAAATACAAATTCTTTCTACATTTTGGGAGATTGTGTATTTTCATTTTCAGAAGCAGGAGCAGTGAAAATACACAAATTTGATTCCTGCCATAAATACTCCCACAACCGTTCCTCCCGATCAAATATGGATGACAGCAAATTCATGGAATCTTCTTGTTGTTGTTTTAATAAAAGTTGAAACATAAAGAATAAACACACAAACTGTTTGCATAAATTGCAAAAAAAAAGCAAGAACGAGTATCCAAATTGTAAGAATATCCTCAAAACAAATATAACACATTTACCGTATAGAAAATGAAAGTTCTATCCTCCATACGAAAATGTTTTGACTGCTATGTGTACGAAAATGTTTCCAAATCAACACATCCACTTTTATAAATTTTCAGTAAACCATGCCCACTAATTTACCATATGTTTATTCATACCGTGATATTAATGTTTCTCACTCTAAATAATACATAAAGTTCTTTAATATCTTAACCCTTTACTTGATTCATCTTCATTAATACGTATTATGTATTGGATTTATTCTTTTATCCTTAGAGTTTACCCTTTATTAGTAAAAACTCACAATATCATATACAGCAAGGTTTACGGCAGTTTTAGTTGCCACAATGGTATCACGGGGGATTCAATTACACCCAAATATATTAATTTGTGTTGCTTGTACATCACTAAAACTCTAACAGTACAGAGAGACCTTTATTGTCTTTAAGCGTAAAGGGGGAAATGACAGGCTAAGGACAGTTCCTAAAAACCACAAGAATCTGCCTCGAACTCAGTTAAGTGATGAGAAATATGCATGCCTAAGCCAGAAACTGAACATAAACTCTCTTAAAAAAAACTGACTCGGCAAAAGGAATCTGAAGTGGTCACACTGCGGAAAAGGGTTACAATTCAACCAACATATCCGAGTCAAGTTTCGGCAAATTATCTACTGAATATATCTGCGGTAAACCTGACTGGATTTTTCAGTCAAACTTGACTCGGAGATTGTGAATTAAACCTGACCCTTTTCCAAAGAGGAAAGCCCCAATGCGATCCTTTTCTCCAGTCAGTTTTGACCCGAAATTTTTTAACAGTGTAGCATGGACTCAAGAAGCCAGACAAATTTTTGTTCTGCCACAACAGTCTCTAGACTTTAATTGCGTGGGACAGTTTGAAAACTTCAAAGAAAAACAAATACTACAAAATCTGAACAATGGAACGTGTGTTGAATATAATAGGATTTTAACCTATAGGATTGTCTAATATATTTACCTAATTAGTTAATTAAATCAACTTTTTACCTTTAATTTGAGCTACGCTTTTACTATCTCCCATTATCTGTACCACATGCACATCTTATATTATACCGTATATATCTATCTATTCCAATCTATCTATCTATCTATCTATCTACTCTATTATTCTATCTATCTATTCTATCCTATCTATCTATCTATTTATCATATCTATCCTATCTTCTATTATCTCTATCTATCTATCTGATCTACCTATCTATCTATCTATCTACATCTATCTGCTTTCTATTATCTATCTATCTATCTATCTATCTATCCTATCTATCTTATCTATCTATCTATCTATTTATCTAATCTATCCATCTATCTTTTTTATCTATCTATCTTATCTGTTATATTTATCTATCTATCATTCTGTCTATTTATCTACTCATCTGTTTATTCATCTATCTATCTATTTATTTATTTATTAATCTAATCTATCTATCTATATTACTTAACTCAATCTAGTTAGGTACTCTAATCAAGAACTAAAATAAATATAAAATTAGAACAATAATTCACTTTATTTGGATTTGAGAGAATGTGAAAGGGGGGGGGGGGGGGGGACTTGGGAATTTCAAGTAAATAATTACTTGCTTATTTTCACTGTAAATTTTGGAACGAATTTCACTAGTCAAAAGAGTGACTGCGATTTCACTCCGTAATTAATAGTAAGGCCGAAGAAAAACTTAAAAAGGGGTGAAAATTTTAATGTACGTGGACATTCAGTGAATTTCTGCTTCCCGCTGGATTCACCCCTTGGAAAGAAGCTTTCGATTTTTCGGTTTCGGAGACAGATAAAAAGATGGATAGATTGTTTGTTGTAAAAGGGTAATTATTGATGCAGGCTTTACTTCAAAGGGAATAATGTTATATTGTTGTGGCATTCCAGCGTCCCATGAGATCACATACACCTTTACTCATTCGAATCCATCATGTATATGCCCTGCAGTATAAAACTATTATTGGATGGAGGAGTTATATGCCAAGCCAAAATTTGACGACTTCATTTCTCTGCAAGATACGGTAACCTTTTTCGGAGGGAATATTGTACCACGATTGCGTAGTGAATTGACCTAATTTGCCTCCATAGTTCGTCGTCATCAGGCTTATAGTGCGTGGGACATCGTTGATGTAAAGCGAGTAAACGCAACGCTGTCGGCGGGATTAGTGCGACTCTTTACGTAGCTTCGGTAAACAGCTTGACTACGAAACTAGGCGAATTTTCTGTCGTGTTGTACGGATGAAGCACTATTGGAGAATATATTTTGATGATCAACCTTCAACAATTTCTCGGTTTTTCCGAACAAACAATGATTGGGTAATTCGTTTAAATCGATTTATTTTAATGTCGACAACTCTCCCACTGGAAAAAAATAAAGGCTATTCTTTAAAACAAAGCAAGTTTTGCACCTCTCTTCTGGAATACGTGAAGATTATGGAGTAAGAACAAATAATATACCGAGACCTTTCTATCAAATTATCTTGATGTTTTGGATTTGTTTTTGCTTTTTAAAGGCAGTGACAAATTGGAGAAGTGAATTCTTGGCCATCTTCAATTATTGCGCTTTAGGTGTTTCAGGGCATTTGACAATTTGAAAAAAAAGGAAAACCCAAGTTACCCGCACACTCGGCTGTTTTTGATTCAGAAAAATGCATTGTGTGCATAATGAAAGGATTCACTATTAGCTGTCATACACTGCCATTCTTGTACACCTTAGCACTCAAGATCTACACCACCGCGGCAGGATACCTCTTCCCGGAAATAGAACTGTTTGCCTGTTATGCACTGCAGAATTTGGGAGTTTGAAATCAAACATCATTGCTGTGCCCGAATATAGACAAACATAATATGTGTTTTGCATCTTATAGAGTACTTGTGATGATGGAAATCGTTCATCAAAATTCCACTGTCTTGTTTCGCAGATGAAAGTTATACTACAATTTGTATTATAATGTGGACTTAATTCAGTTTCAAATGCAATAAAAAGTGTTAGGATTGATCAGTTAAATAGGTGAAGTTTCCACCTCCGTACCCCCATTGTAATTATTAACGAATTAACATTGTCCCAAATATTAATTAGTTGTGTTACGCAGTGGGGATTTATTGTTAAAGGATTGTCAAAAAAGGAAGTGTTCTATATTCAGGCGCGGTTTCTTAGAGTGAAAAATTTTTAGGGGGGCTAAAGGGGGCGTGGCGGAAACACGAGGCGGGGGCAAAGCGAACGAGCGGGGGAGGTGTGTGGAGGGGGGTCCCCTAAAATACGCATACAAAAGACGTGATTCGGATGGTAAATAAATATTTGAATGGTAATTATATGAAGATTATGAGGATTATTTCAAAAAGATACAAGGAAGTATGTGAAAACTGTAGAATTGGGCAGTGATACTTGCGGGGAGTGAAACCTCGAACGGGGGGAGGGGTGGGGAGGGGGTGACCTCACTGTTAAAACTATTATTGAAATACCATGCAAAGTGTTCTTAGGATGTAAATACATATTTTTGCCAATGGTATCATTTTAGTACGATTAGGGATTGGGAAATCATACTTGCGCAGGGAGGAAGCACAAGCGGGGGAGGTGTCCCCGCCTCCCACGCGTAGGAACTTTTTGAAACTATGAATAGAAAGATAACGTGATTCTAGGGCAGGTAATATACCGATTTTTAAAGGATATATTTCATGAAGTTAATTTAGGGATTGTGTCAGGTTTCCAAAATATTGTACAGGAACGTATGTAAAAAAGTGTAATTGGGTAATCATACTTGCGAAGGGAGCGAAGCGACCGAGCCGGGGGTGGGGGGGGGGGGGGAATGGTGAGGTTAGGGTTAGAGTAAGGGCAATACCCACTCCCACGGTAGGAACTTTTTGAAAATTATGCATGAAAAAGACTGATTGTTGGCTGGGTAAATACATATTTTAGGGATGTATATTTTATCATATATTAGGGATTGGGAAGTCATACTTGCGAGGGAGCGCAGCGACCGACCGGGGTGGGGGGAGGAGGGGAGGGGGAATGGGAGGTTAGGGTTAGAGGTTAGGCATATACCCTCCCACGGTAAGGAACTTTTGAAAATACGCATAGAAAAGACGTGATTCTGCATGGTAAATACATATTTTGGGAATGTTAATATTTTATCATTATTAGGGGATGTGGGAAGTCATACTCGCGAGGGGAGACGAAGCGAGACCGAGCGGGAAGGGTGTGGGAGGGGGACACCCCTTAGCACGGTGGGAATTTTTGAAATATGATGAAAAAGGACGTTATTATTCCAGCATGGTAATATAGGCTTTTTTTAACAGTATAATTCATGAAGATTATTAGGGATTGTTGTCAGCGTTTCCAAAACAGTGTACAGGAAGTATGTGAAAACTGATTGGTAATCACATCAGTGGTATTATAGCTAGAAAGATTTCTGTGCGTGGCCGTAGGTAAGCGGAGTTATGGCATGCGAGCGAGCAAAACGAGAGCGTAGCGTTCGCTGGGTTTCCACATACAAAAAGAGCATTTGAGAACGCATTTATGTTACAAAATACATTTCTGCTGAAGTAATGATGTTTAAAGTTCAAAATACACGATTTATGTAGAGATTTAAAAACATTTTACGGTCATTTTTAAGCTTTTCTGTGCCGGTCGGAGTGACTAATATAAATTCAGCTCAGTGCGGTCGCTTCGGTTTGTGCCGGCTACTACCGACCGGCGCCGACTGCCGTTAGTATTAACCCTGGTAATCATACTTGCAAGGGAGCAAAGCGACCCACGGCAGAAAATTTTTGAAAATACGCATAGAAAAGACGTAATTCTAGCATGGTAGATACCTATATTTTGAAGGTATATTTTATTAAGATTATTACGGATTAAAAAACAGGATTTCAAAAGAAAGGAGTATGTGGAAAACTGTATGTGAGTTAGTCAACTTGCGAGGGAGTGAAGCGACCGTGCGGGAAAGTGGGTGTGGTTAGAATTTTTTTTTCAAAATACGAACAGAAAAGACGTGTTTTCTAGGGCTTAGTTAAAGGTATATTAATTTGATGAAGATTCAGGATTTCAAATACAATATTTTAAAGGTATATATTACGACAATTATTATAGGCGATTGTTGTCAGGACTTCAAGAAGATGTCAGTAAGTAGGCCTATTGTGAAAAAAATGTAACTGGTAGTCTGATGGAGCGAACGCGAACGACCAGGGTAGGAAACTTTTTGAAAATGTGTATTAAAAAGACGTGTTGCTTGTTATCTTAACTTTGTCCCTTTTCCAGTTTAACATGGCGATAAGACACAATTTTGTATTTGATGCGCCTTCAATAGATTTGTGCTCACTGCCCCCGCATCCCAATCCCATCCCACCCTCATACCCGCCCCCATCTCGACCCCATCCCAACCCCCATCTCAACCCCATCTCAACCCCATCCTCTGGAAATACTGTTGCGGGGGGTGTGCGCTGACTTTACCTCTTGAAATAGGCCATGATATTAGAACAACTAAAACGTCAAAGGTCTCCCATGCAAATAATCCCACAGAAATTTAAAGTACATCAACACGTTGGTGTCTATATAACTGTACGCTAAATATACAGTATAGACGCCAACGTATCGTCTGTACTTAAATTTCTAAGGAATTATAGATTATATTTTGATGAGCATAGCCTCCGGCAAATGCCTCGAGATGAGAATATTTTATAGTGAAGAATATTTGTAAAAGACAGCCAAGATAGAGAATTATGATTATGACGACACGTACAAAATATAGATATGTTTGAATAACTACAATTAAAGGAAAATGTCAACTACGCCTTAGCGTTCAGGTGATACCTTTTCGACCATTTTGGTGGGGGTATATAAGCGGTGGTATATAGTGGTTGTGATGATTATGATGATGATGATGATGATGATTGAATGATTGATGATGAATGATGATGATGATGATAATGATGATGATGGATGATTGAATGGTGTGGTGGTTGGTGGTAGTAATGATGAGACGAGGAGTGTTGAAACAAAAGAAAGTGTTGGGACAATTGAGAATAGAGAAGAAATACTAAACTTTAAAAAGGTGGAAATGTACAGAAGAATAAGTTTAAAAAAGATGAGGAAGAAGAAGACGAAGAAGAGGAAAACGAAGAAAAACGAGGAAGATGAAGAGAAAAACGAAGAAAGATGAAAAAAGGAAGAAGAAGCAGTAGAAG
>JZLH01S0163774.1:0-10766 GCA_001188425.1 Eucidaris tribuloides
AGCTGGATCAAATGTCAACATTCCAAATTTACTTCCATTTAAGTTTTGGCGCTATATTTCACAATTGTTATCATTGCTTGACAATAAATTATTTAGTTAATATGAATATACATTTTTATTTGTCTGTGCTTGTGATTTTTTTTTTTTATTGGGGGGGATAAAATGTAATTTGCTGGTGATAATTTAGTGTTGAAAATGATTCTTTCATGACAGGTGTTAGTGTAGAGCTTTGAATGAATGAAGAAATGTATAGTTCTACATGTAAGCGTAAAGAATACTTGAGATTATATGTTACCAATGAGGTTATGCTGTGAAAAAGTAAATAGAATCTGTAAACATTAAATGGCTGACTGAATCATCACACTTTTTATACATTAGAGCTCAATATTTCACCTATATGCAAATCATAAACTACCATTTAACTTTTAGTCAAAAATGAATTGATGTCTTTGAAAATCTTTTACTTTTGATTGTGATTGTACATCATTTAAAGTAGTGATATTCTTCCAAGAAATGAATGTTGTAGACATGCAGTACAGATATTCATATTGGAACAGGAGAAAGAATTACTTCAAGAACAGGTTTGATTTAAAATAATCTGTTTTGTGTGTTTTATACTTTGACAGAACTTCGCGGTTGGGTTCAGTTGGACACTTCTGACCAATCAAAATTAAGACTACCTTTTTTCTTCTTTACTTATCACAGAATTTTCTGTATATTTGTAAGCAGATATACTTGATTTTGCCATGTAATATGTTTTTGCAATCTTTGTCAATTACCTGTCCATTCTCTTAGCAGGGATGCATTTACAACTTATTATATACGCCATGCAATCTTTGTCAATGAATCCTTGCCAAACAGATCTTTCATGTTGAAAAAGGGGTAATGGTTCACTTCTAGGAAACAAATGAATATAATCATTATGAATTGAAAGTAAAATAGTATGCTGATAAATGGAGAAAGAATTTTTGATAGCCAGGATTTTAGTTAGATAATACATATGCACGATATGTACTTGATTTGATGAAATTTACTCTTGGTGAAGCAACATGGTTGGTAGACAGAATATACGTATTACATTCAGCATGTTGATTTATACTTTCCTTGATGATGGCTGATTTTTTAGATCATGTGTAGCAAACTGACAATTGTTTATTGTATCTTCAGTAAAATGTTTAGTAAATGATTCCTTTCTGATGACGCATCATTTCTGGGTGGTGATGAAATGTTCTGCATAATCTCTTATTGTGTGTAATGTATTTGCTGATATTTTAGTATACAAATTTTTTTAAATACACCCAAATGTGAAGAGTTTATACCAGAGTCTATTATGAATAAAATAATTAAATGATATTTGTGTGCAAAATCTTTGGTGTTATTTTATCTTGTGCATCGAATTTTGATTAAATGCAAATATGGACTTTGCCATTGACACCTTATAGGTTTGTAGTGTATTTGATTGCAGGACTGGTAAACTCTTTATTTCAAGATTCGACTAAAGAATTGGACATGAAATAGTGCTGCTTTCATAAGGTTAAAGGAGCACAATGTCCGCAGGTCAAAGGTCAGTCATATGAGGTTCTATTAATAAGATCATAAACATCCACTATTTAATTAACTTTGTTTTACACCTTCATCCATCTTCCCTCTATTGTGTGAAACATTCATGGAATAATTTATCTTGTAATTGTTCAAGATATATTATCTTTGAATACAAGCTTTGCTTAATTTGAAACTACAAATTTAATTTAGGACTAGATAAAAACGTATTGCCGAGAGAATGATTGATTTTTTTCTATATTGCTGTACAAAATCATTGGGAGGCTCGGGGCGGCCTGGTAGCTTCCTCTGGAATTATAATTAAGATTAAATACTTGATTTTTATATTTACTTGTGATGATTTAAAAAGAATTACTCAACTAGACTTCAACCTGTACTACTGCTTACTGCGGCATAACAATACCACCAGGCCTACGCTGGGTGAGAGCAATGCCATGGTGATTGATTCAAGTGTCCAAGATTCAAATTGATTTATGAATTGTTTTTACATTTCTGTAAAATTATTTACTAAAAAGGCCTGCTTATTAGAAGCACTGTTTTTGACATTCTAATTACACAGAAATTACTTTATGAGAATCGATTAAAGGTCTTTAAAAATTCATTAAGATTTATATTGTGTGCTTTCATTAATTGTGTTTCTGAATGCCTTGAACCATTTACCATTGTTCACCGCGAATAACAAGCAGAACAATATTTTGACATTTTACATCCTTCTAGTATGAAAATGGTTGATTTCATTATCTGTTATGTAATACCAATAGTTTTTAAACCAGTACATTCATGTATTCACACATTGTGAGCGTGATAATAACCTCTTTTTACAAAGCGATTGAAGTGTTCATAGGAGAGCTAAAATATGGCTGTCTTAAACAGTTCCAAATGGGACAACAGCAGGTTTCAACGTGCTCCTACTTTTCCTACTTTTTCCTACTTTTTTACTCTCCTTTACTTAATCCTACTTTTTACCCCAAACTCCTACTTTCTCCTACTTTCTCCTACTTTTTTTTTTTGTAAAACCCCGCGAAATAAAAATGCCTATTGATCATATAAATGATGGAGTAAGTGAGTAGTCAATATGTCCGCAGAAAATAAAACAAATACTCTATTGATCATATAAAATGCTTGGAGTAGATGAGTAGTCATTTCAAGGTATTCACAGTCCTCTTTTCTCTACTTTTAGCTCTTTATATCCTACTTTTCTCCTACTTTTTCCTAAATTTGCTTCCTATTTTTCTCCTACTTATTTCACCATTTGGTCCACGTGAAAGCCTGCAACAGTTATTTTTACAGTGATGTTAGCTGAAGTTTATGAAAAATTGCATAAATTGAGATTTTGGATAGACAAAGAGATCATATAAAAATCAAAGAATAAAAAGACATTTTCACAAAAAATTGAGATAAGGGCTTTCTGTCATGCCAGCAATGGATTTATGCTATGATTTGGTTATCACAATTAATATTCAGTATGAACGATATAGTTAATGCTGCATTATATGAATGTTGCCTTCGGCTGTTTTAGTGCATGGTTCCTCCCCCCCCCCCCCCCTTTCAGCAGGTCTTTTTTGCTGGTAGCAAGTTATATTGCCACATTGCTTTACCGGTGTTCATGTTGAAAAGAGAAACATAAATTTGCAGCTGACACAATAAGTAGGTATTGACATGGTTACACTTTTAACCATTTTGATAATTTTCTTCAGTATATCAGCTAGCTTTGCAAGTTTTTCATTAGTTTATTGTACAATTTATTCAAAAATAACATCAAGTGTCATTGATATGAGGGGCACTTAGTGCAGAAACACAATTGCATTTTTGAGTATGACCCATACATTTGATGTTGCATGCTTGCCAAACATTAGTTTGAAGTAATGAATGCAATCTGCGGATTCTTCTGCAACCAATATAATGAGAAAATGAATATGTTTTTTAGGTTTAATAGGATGTATAGTAGGAATGGATTCATCAAGACATGGTCAGGAACTATGGTATGTGTTGATTTGTTCATGAAACATGTTCATCAAATTCAGGTATTGAGTTGGCCAGCACGAAAGCTCATTTTATATTTTATGATGTAATTATGGATTATTCATCAATATTGGACATTTGATGTTGTAGTGTAATAAATATATCTAACAAACCTTTCCCAGTCCTTGTATGTTCAAAAGAATTAATATGTGATTATTGAGTATAATTTTTGACTTGAGATTTTTGAAGAAACGAAAACAAGTAAAAAATCTTTGGGTAATACAGTTACATAACATTTCCCGTGACTGCAACACTTTATCTATTTCCCACATTTTCATTTTCTTCTTTAGTAGTCACAGTTCTTCGTATAATGTTTTTGTCTCTGCCTTGTTTCTTCTTTTCATCTTTAACTGATTGCCTTAATACCTTCTTTGTGCATTGGCTTCTCTACAGGCATACAGCGAAAGTACATTATGAATTATCATTGATAGCTTGATACTATTATTTTTGTGTGATATATCTTTCACTAACAAATCAGTTATGTGTTTATTTCAACTAATACATTACACTCACTAACCTCACAGATTTATCATATCGCACCTACTAAATTATGTAACTTGTTACACGAAGATAGTTTTGTTTTTATAAAAGCTAAATGTTTTTAATTATCACAGGAAGGTCACGGTGCGAGAAAACCAAAATGAAACGCAAAAACTGATTTTCCTGTATAATATAGGCTCTTTCATTACAATTGTTGTTAGATATAGCATTTGTATGGAAACTAAGTACTGTCTCAAGTTATTATGTACTATAGTGAGATATTTAACCCTAATCAGGTGGGCTTTTTGGCTATGCTATTATCTGCGGGTGGGGGGCCCCGGATTCCGCCCCCCCCCCCCCCCCCGAGATCATCGGCCGTCGAACCGCACGAATCGCGCGAAAATTCGGCTACGGCACGTTCATCCATCACTGTAATTGTTCGAACGATATAGTTAATTCCCTGAAATTAATATTATATAATTAATTATGACTAATTTATGCATAAAGCATAATTAAGCTGTAAATATTAATTAAAGGCTCCAAACATTGCTAATTATTTTGGTCATAAGACTCTCCTTTTAGATCTTCTAGATCTTCCGGCCGTCGACCTGCACGACGCGACCGATAAATCGGCCATACGTCACCATCACGTAATGTACGAACGGATATAGATTCAATTAACTGAATTAATTTCATATTAATTAAATTATGACTAATTTATGCATAAAAGCATAATTAAGCTGCTAAATCATTAATTAAAGCCAAAAATGTATTTTTGGTCTAGCTGCTCTTTTAATGTGTTCATTAGGCAAAAGTACTTTGAAAAAAATCGGCAATCGAAATTTGAATTTCCTATGTATTCATTGTTTGTGAATTTCTTAATGTATTCTTTGTTTTTTTGACCTTTTGTTTTCTTATTGTTTTTTCGATGAAATTTGTCGGGGACACTTTTGCGATCATAAAAAACAAGCACAAAATTACTGTAATTTCAAACCAGTAAAAGTTAAAAATAATCATACATTTACGAATTTGGCTGGAACTGAAACACAACTTGTATTGAATTTGAGCGATTTTGGTGGTGACATGCAAGTACAAATGTTACGTAACTTCGGAACTGCGTCACTTCCGGACGTCGCAACATTTGCCGTCTTAAAAGATGGGCGAGACTCGAGAGAAAAAAGTCATGAAACGCCGCGGCAATTGCTTCTTCCCGCTTGCGACTATTGCGCGAAACGGTTGGGGCGAGATTCCGCCCCCCCCCCCAGCCTTTTTAGGGTTAAAATGGCCTATCCCCTCTGAAATCGGCACAGACTTGAGTTAGGAAATATATAGTATTTGGTGCATAGAGCCCTGAGTATAAGCTTTTAAAGTGTGACTTTGAATGTTTAATTGCCTAATTTGTGCAATGAATGAGGGAATAATTAGATGTCTCATCCTATTCTAGCAGAGAAGTTTAGGGTTATCACTTTGCATTGGGCTGCACTGATTTTAACAAAATGTAAAACATTTATGTTTCGCCGGGGGGGGGGGGGGGTAATTTTATTTTTATTTTGAAAAATGAAGCACAACCCCCTTCTGCCATGGTGTTGATCCCTCACCCCAGGGGTGTATAATTATATTAAATAAATGAAAATGGATGACGAGAAATGGATTGATAATATGCAATAGTCTGCCTGTATGAACTTAATTTACACATCCTTACACAGGACATAATATGGAGCTTTGCAATAGTTGGCTTTTATTGTCAAAGCTACCCTAAATGTTCAATACTCACTCAGATATATGATAGGAATAATAAATGAAATGTCAGACACTTGCAGTTGGGAGACACTAGCGGTAATACATAATATAGGGGAAGTATACACTATGGAGTTTATGTTGGCACAAATAATTTGTTCACTGGTATTTTATTTCAGAAGGTTGCACTTGCACAAGGTTTGGTGCTTAACTCCTATATTCTGCCACAGTTCATAATTGTCTGTTTGTTTGCACCATGTGTGTCACATATTTGAACAAAAAAATATGAAACTGAGTATGTACTATGTACGAGCATTGTGGGGAAAGCATTGCAACATAAATTACTGCAGAAAAGTAATATGTTGTGTTTAATTCAATACTATTTTATGTCCCAGTTGGATTAACGTAATTCATTGTTTGTGTTTATTTTTATATCCACGATGGCTTGTAAATTTTTTTTTAATGTTGCTCAGTGCAAACATATGATAACAACTGATAGACATCCATTCATCCTACCCCCCCCCCAAAAAAAAAAGAAAAGAAAAAAAATACTAAACTAAATAATTCAATGAATAAATAGATCAGAAATAATGATAAATAAGTAAATAAATAAAAAATAAATACATACACCCAAACATACATACATACATGAATAAATAAATGTGTTAATTAATGGATCAATCAATCAAAATACTACCTTACCCCCCCCCCCCAAAAAAAAAAAAAAAAAACTGAAAATCAATTGATTTTTTTTTTCTTGTATCCAAATATATAATACGATTGGTTAAAGTCAATCTAAATCAGAATTATCTGTTTGGAGTGTATGCAGCAACAATTTGTACTTGCATGTCACCACATATGATTCTAGTGAAAATTAAAATGCATGAACTATCGCACATAGTATTTGCATGATGTTAAATTTGAACAAAATATGCATGATTTGCTATAAAATTCCACTGTTTATACTTATAAGAACTGTAATATTGTTATCTGTTTCCAACAAGTTATCTCATACAGTATGTTAAATATTTTTGTCTGTTGTCATTTTATTGTTCTGAAAACAATTTGCATGTGAAAGTTTACCTGAAAAGTGTAATATTCAGTTTTCCTTCCATGAATACTAGGATATATTCATGTAACAGTCCTTTATTTTCCTGTAATTTGTTTCTGAGTGATGTTCTGCATGGCAAAACATGGGTTCCATATGAATGAAGATTTGGCATGCACCTTCATTTCAAGAAAGATTTTGCAGTGAACAATATCCAACAAACATACAAACAAATGGGAGCAAACTTTGTGGAACAAACTGGTCAACCAAAATACATACAAAAAGGCCAAATTCACTATTTTGAATACTTAGAGTTGTGTAACATCAATCAGTTTTGTTTGTTTGTTTGATGTTTATTTAGGCACTTTGGTATTAAGTTATGTAGCTGATCACCCCAGAAGCCCTAGTAAAAAAATCCTTAGCAGGCCAATGAAAGTGGTCCACTGCTGCTTGTAAAATGCACCCAAAAGTTTAGATATCAAATGTTAAAAACAATATTGCAGATTAGTTTTAGTACAGTTCACCAGGTATTCACCTTTGTCAAATCCTTTCAATACTACCCTCAAAATATCTTATGCAAACTCTATGGAGATTGGTTTCAGTGGCATGTAGAGGGTTATTGGGTGTAGCACAGTCTCCAATACAGGGCACCCTGTCCATTTTAACCCGTTGGAGACGATTCGATTTCAATATAACATGTACTCTCCATAGACCACAGCACGGGATATCTCATACTCGTCTCTAACGGGTTAATGTCCAATCTGAGGAACAAGAGTAGAGAGCTAAATTTTATGGAACATGTAAATGTATGCAAACATGTAGACAAAATTCAGCAGCAAAGGTAACCATCTATTCAATGTTGTGGATCTTTTTCATTGTTAAGTGTGAATATGATTTATATTACTCTTTAAACAGTAGCGGTAAAGAGGAGAAAGCATTACAGCTCATTGCGACTGAATCGAATGTTACTTGATGATACATATTTTAGTTCATACAGGAACCAGCATTGATCAGTATTTCCAAATTCCCAAGCCTGATTTCTGTTCATAGTATGAGTGTCATTATCTCATCACAGGTGTGGATACCTAAACATTAATCAACCTGAACACTTAGTTTTAATTTAATAGACAAATGAACATTTTACTTTTTAGTTTTAAACCGAAAAGTACTACAGTCAATAAACATGATGTTAAGCTGTAATAAAACTCTACAAACCAGTATAAATATGCTAAAAATTCTGATATTCATTCAATCAGCTTCTTATTGAAGAAAAAAAAAATCTATAAACATTCGTTACTGATGTACTATGCAAAAACTATACCGTACACAATTCTTTGTCATAAGTTTTGAGTGTTAATTGTATACATTTGAATTCCGTCTACAGGAGTAATATTCAGGAGAATGTTGACATGATCAAACTTCAGAGGGAGGTGAAGGAGAAATCTCAGAAGTTGGCGGCGTTAGAGGCACAGTATGCCACACTACAGGAGGTGAGTTTATTAATCACAATAGACCAAATTATGTACAAGTATTCTTTTTAACTCAGTGGTGATGTTTCCCAAGTACATGCAGGTCTGACAGGCTTCCCCGAGCAGTGTATTATCTGGTTGGAGCTGGCAGCAATCTTGTACATGTAACTCATGGGTGCCCAATATTTGCTGCAAGGACAGTTGCTCTGATTACAATAGCTCAGAAGACAAACTTTAGGTTAAAGGCAGTGGATCTCATTTGCAAAACATCCCCGTAGAACCAGAAATAAGATAACCCATTGCCTATAGGCTATTCGTGAAGGGCATATCTGTGAAATCTAGGGTCAGTAATTACCCTAGAATTTAGAAAAATGTGAAAAGAAAAAACAATAGCTGTTTAGTGTACTTTTTCATATGGTCGGAATTTTTCTCTCGCAAGAAAAAAATTCAAATCGGAGTCTAACGGTCACTATAATTCCACTAAAACTGAGTTTCTAGCTCCTATATTTTGCTAAAGGTTCCCAGATGGCATTTTCTTCTAAATGCCATTGTATTTAAGCAATATTAATTTTTAGGCATGCAAAAGAGATGCCCTGCCTTTAAAGTTACCATTGAGTTTCCAGTTCAGAATAAGGTTAGGATATTGAGAGTTGGGGGTTGGTTTAGGGTTAGGGTAAGTGTAGAAGATAATCATTGGAGCAATTGTCACTGGAGCAAATGTCAGGGAACCAACTGTAGCAGTATTCATCATGATGTTTGTTGAGTGGTAGATGAAATGTTTCACGTTTCTATTCTCATACCGTTAGAATCTTGCCACAGTCAAGACCAGTCACGATGCTGTCATTGCCGAGATGGAAGACTTGAACAAGAAGCTCCATCAAGAGCAGGGTAGAACGCTGTCACTACAGACTGAACTGAAACAAGGATCTACCATGCAGAGGACAATAGTAGAGGTGAGTGGTAACCTTTTCTTCAAATCTAATCTGGGCCCACGAGACATTAAAGATTGTGTCAGGGATGTGCAAGTCCATTCCCTTCATTATCAATACCAAACGGTAGTTTAGTACTTACAAATGGTGTGTTGAAAGTTTGAGATATATACGTCATGAATGTGTTGTTTTATGAGAAAAACTAATATTGACATGTTACCAGAATGTTGTTCTTTCCGTGAGTTTCAATTTTGCTCAAACTGCGAATCGCGGTTATGTGTATCATCGCAAGGCCAGCAAAGCGCACTGATTGGTTGAACGGCTAACCTCCGCACGACCTTTGGCTAACGGCTAATCGGACAATTTTGGAACGGCACGTGCACGTGTGACGTCACAGATTTTTTGAAATTGCTTCTGAGTAATTTGAAAAAGGATGAAGTTTAACCGTCCAGATTTTCACCAAAACTCAATATTTTACCCCACGTCTCTATGAGAGGTGTTTATTTATATTAATCTTCACATTGGATATGATTTCAGCTGATTTCATTCATTTAGGTGTTTTTTGACGTGCAAATGAATGACACAATCTTTAATTCAAATCAAAGTCTTAACAGTCACTGAACTTTCACTAAAACTGAGTTTCTAGCTCCTATACTTTGCTGGAGAGTCTCAGATGATATTTTCTGCTATACATCAGTGTATTGACACAATGTTAATTTAGGCATGCAAGGGAGATACCCTGCCTTCAAGCAAAATGGGTCACTTAATGTAACATGCACTGCTGTTTGAATTTATATACAGGTAAGTATAGATTTAAAAAGAGAAAAGAAATCACAACCTTACTGTAAGTAATGAATAGATTTTACATAGCACTATGTATTCTTGGGGGATTCATCAATTAATTAGGTTAGCAAGTATTCTTGTCAAACCCATGTAAAAGTTTTTGTCCACACACTGTGTGAAGTAATGACAGAAATTATGAAAGTGTACCATCATTACTGTTCATCAGCATTACATCCATACACCATTTTTCATATAACATTCATTTCCATGTTTACATTGCTCATTGCAGCTACAAGAGAGAGTGAGTGATGTAGAAAAGGCAAATGAGAAGCTGTTAAATAGGTAGGTATTCAAGTTTATGTTGGAAAGTATTTGTCATTTATAGTTAGCACAATAAAAAGACTGGGCTGTTCAGTGAGAAAATACGCAATAGACAACATTGATTCTATACTTTCAAAGAATATAATTTGTAATTATTATTGGAAGAAAGATGTGTAACTCATTGTTCTGAATAAATGTGTTGAATGCCAGGAATGTAAATTTAGAGACATGTAAACTTCCATAAATTCTTCCATTAACACATCTCAGGATTGGAGTTTCATATTTTATCTTCACATGTGTTGAAAGGTTGTGAAAGTTACTATCACACTGTCTGCTAGCCATGTGCAAGGAAATTTAGGCATGCCGGTACAGGTTGTGTTTCCCCCTTAAACTTTGATTTGAAGCAAACAACTGCAA
>JZLH01S0163776.1:10590-21973 GCA_001188425.1 Eucidaris tribuloides
TCTCAGAATGGTATCCGGGACATCGCGCAACAGCACTTATTGTCTCAGAGTTGGTTCGGGCAGATGTCGTGGCGGTGTGCCATTTAGTGAGGGCATGTAGACTCTGTCGAGGTCTGAGTTTTAAATGCTAGGGGTATTTAAGTTTATTATTCTGCAGGCAGATTATTCCAGTCTTTTAATTGTATTTGGAAAGAAGCTGTTGAGGTAAGCTGTGTGTAATCGTGCATCGAAGAGAGAGTGTAGCGTCCGCAGTCTGCCCCTCAGGAGATCTTGTTGCTTTATTAACATATGATGGATTGTAACTGCCGGCTTTTGATGAATGATTGTAGAGTAAGGAGTAGCTTAATGACGCTTTCTACGTTCCATGTAGAGAAAGGCCATTTAGTGAATTTATAATAATCAGTTACTCCGTGATGCGGTGGTAGTCATTGTAAGACAAATCGCTTGCTGCTCGTCCTCTGGATGCATGATCGACTTATTTATGGTTATTTACATTGATGGGGGATCCAATACAGTGCGTACATATGTCTAATTTGGGGTCGAACGAGAGCTTTGTAGGCGGTTGCCTTTACTTCCGGTATGACTCTTGATAGATTCGCTACGATAAGAAGCCTAGCGTCCTATTGGCGTCGTTGACAATATGATCGATATGATGATTCCATGATAAATCATTGGAGCAGATGAAATTGGAATAGGAGACAGTCATCAGCAAACAACTTGATGCTTGTTTCCGGGCTTAGGTTTTCCCCAATATCGTTGATGTAGAGAAGAAACATCAGTGGTCCAAGGACCGTGCCCTGGGGCACTCCTGACGTAACATGTATTGGGTGAGACATCTCTCCATCGACTAAGACTCGCTGGGTTCGTCTCGTAAGCCAGGTATCAATCCATTTAAGGAGTTCACTGTTTATGCCGTAGTGTTTGATTTTGAGAAGAAGTTTAGGGTGTGACACAGTGTCGAATGCTTTACTAAAATCCAGGATTTGCATATCAATTTGTCCCCCACTGTTGCTATCTAGAAAATGCATGATTTCTTCAGTAGTGTTGATAAGCTGAGTTGTTAAGTCAACGAATGGTTTTTGAGAAATCCATGTTGGTAGTGTTTTAGTATATCGTGATCCTCGAGGTGGTCCATAATATGGTGAAAAACTATATGTTCAAGTAATTTGCATGTAATCGACGTAAGCGAAATCGGACGGTAATTAACAGGGAGAGAGCGGTCTCCTTTCTTGAAGATTGGACACACATTTGCTGTCAGCCAGTCTTCTGGTAGATTGCCGCTTGACAATGACAGGTTGAAAATCCTTGTGAGAAGTGGTGCTAAAATTTCAGCACATTCCTTAAGTATGAAGGCAGGGATCTCGTCTGGACCACGTGCTTTATGGGCATCTAGGTTTTTGAGAAGCCTGAGGACTCCTTCTTCGCTGACTAAGATGCTATCCATATGGGGATAAGAGGCTAAAAGGGATGGTACGATGCTTGGGTCGTCCACAGTAAAGATGGATTTGTAGTGAGAGTTCAGCGCTTCTGCTTTTTGAAAGCTGCTACACATGGTTCCATTAGATGTTTGTAATGGGGGGATTCCGCTATCATCCCTTTTCTTGTGAGCAACATAAGACCAGAAACGTTTTGGTGCTAGACGAGGTTTTCAGTGTTCAGGATACCTTGAACATATTGGTGCTGGGCTTCATCTATTGATCTTCTAATACTGTTGCGTAGTTTACGAAAATTTTCCCAGTCTGTTGCATTGGCTGTCTTCTTGGCTTTATTAAATAGTCTTTTACGTTTCCTAATGTCCCGCTTTATCCTTGAGTTGAGCCATGGTAGGTCCTTATTTCTTAGTTTCCGGGATGGAACATGTTGATGAATAGCCTTCGTGATGGCCTTTTTTGTGAGATTCCAGTTACTTTCCAGTGATCTACTATCAAAATCGTTTATCAGAATATCACAGTTGTTCTGTAGAGTTTCCCTGAGTCCTGTTAGGTCCCCTTTCTTGAAAAGGTAAATTTGTCTGGGTTTCTTTTTAATTGTTTTGATTCCTAGCATGATGTCAGCAACAACAGCATGATGGTCGCTCATTCCAGGAATCACCCGCGTATCGGTAATACAAGCTGGATAAGTAGATAAAAGGATGTCCAGGGTGTTGTTTAGCCGCGTTGGCTCGTGAACATGCTGATTCAAGTAGAAATTGTCAACTATATTAAGGAACTTCTGGTTAATAGGCAGACCATACTGGGGAGAAGGTTTGGGTGCAGATATACTCCAATCGATGTCAGGTAAATTACACTTAGACTCGGGTATTTAAACCCGTATTCAGAATACGGGCCATTGTGTAGGCCTATAATCTCTTTACATTATTACGGGGCACAGAAATGCCCCACCCACCCCATACGTGTCACAAGCGTATCTTGCAAAACCAACGCCTGAAGCGCTGCGCGTCGCCAACACAACTAGCGCTCATTTCGGCGAAGCGCACGCACTTTGCATTGAAGACGCGCACTACCCCAACATCAAAAGACGCATTCTATGCACATCTCTCAAGTCCAGTATCTAAGCAACATCACATGAATCATCAGAAACAAGAAACCATCACAAGGGAGGGGTGAAGTCTACGACCGGAGTAATCAACATCGTCGGTAAGTTTTCTTGTTTTTTTTATCGTATTACGAGCAGAAATCCGTTATTCTTTGTAACTGTTTTTGCTTGAAATCCAATCTCAATCTCTAATCTCAATAGTGTTTCAGTCAATTCGATTTTGCGTTACTTGTTCAGCGCCCTGGCCTTAGACTAATTTTCTTCTCATACTAAACTTTCAGATATCAATCACTAACGTTAGTTTGTTGAATAATAGCTAGGCTTAATAATATAAGTCAGTAATTATAAAACTATCAGAAAACTCGTTATATTTTGACATTTTGTTTTCAGTACTGAAATAATATGAAAATGATCGTTAACGTCATTACGACAGGATGGCGGTTTCATAATTCATTTCCATTTTTTTTGTGGGGGGGGGGTAATTCCCTAAATTATACTTCATTGTTTCTAACGTTAATAACTTGTTTATTTTTTGTTCGATATTTTACCATCCCATATATTGAATCTATAAACCTCGTTTCTTAATTTGTGTAGTTTACTTTTGTAATTAGGCTAAATGAATGTTTTCTACCTATGAATGATTGTATTGTTATATTTCTATAACAAAATATGTCCGGATATGTACATTTTGTAGAGTCTAACTTGACCTCTACCAAAATCAGTACATGACAAGAATAATTTGAATTAAAAACGTTGCAAAACAATAGTTCTCATGTAATGTTCTCGAATATTTTGGAAAAAAGTGACTAACACACTGTGCTTTTGCAGGACAATTTGGGCAGGCCTCTGCGAGTCGGGCTGCTGAGAGTGCCACACTCCTGTACCTTGGGGGAATACTGCACCCAGGGGCGTCACTAGACTCAGAGGGGTGTGTGTGTGTGGGTGGGGGGGGTAGTTAGGGGTTACGTCCCCTATTCATGCTTGTAGTCGGAAAATTCACGCACCCAGTCGGTATTTTTTATTTTTTGGTAGTCGGCAAATTGTAAAGGCTTGTTGGATGCTATTTGGCTGGAGAAAAAATATGGCATGCAAAAATTTATTTCGTTGTCGTCGGCCACCTGCCCCCCCCCCCTTGTCGGATGCTGTTTGGCTTTTTTTGGGGGGGGGGCAGACAAAAATGGTTTTCCTCGTCCCTACTACTCCCTTTCAAAATGGTATATGACGCCCCTAACTGCACCCCAATAATTCTGCACCATCTCTTTGTGCATTGTTAGCTTGTCAATTTGATTTGTACCTTACAACAAGCCGTCTGATTATGGTCTTGCAGTGAAAGAAAAAAAGTCATCCCCTCACCGGACATTAATAATGACAAACAGTGAAAAAATGGATGCTGCAACACCAGTTCTGCACACCCTGATCCCTGCATGGTTCATTCTTCTCCCTCTCCTCCTCCTCCTCCTCCCCTTCCTCCTCTTCCTCCTCTCTTCTTTAAAGAAGACAGTAGTACAGTCTTGTACTCCAGAAAGTAACATTCAATCATGCTGACTAAATCCAAGATTTCATCCAAATGCAAGGAGCTCCATTATCTCGTACACGTATGCCAACAAGACGCCCCAAGTCGAGTCAGTTCGCTACGCCCCACTCAAACTCACAACCACATCTGTGTTCCTTCTTTCCAACTCCACGGCAAACTTATACCGGAACTTATAACATCAATTCCAGATAAATTTCAAGCGCTCTGCACACTCATCTACAGTTGATAACAGCAACAGTGACTTTACAGTCTCGTTCTGAGTGATACTTCGGTGAAGCTTTTCAGAATACCATACCCACTGAGGTCCGGGCTCCTCTTCCTCCTCCCTCCCTCCCTCCCTCCTCTTCCCCTCCTGCTCCTCCTGCTCCTCCTACTCCCCTTCCTCCTCTTCTTCTTCTGTGCATAGATTTACATTCTGTTTGTGTATTTGCTTTCTTATTCACTCATCTAGTTATTTGTTTTAGTAATTAATCCACGAAATAATTCATCCTTCCATCCATCCATTCATATATGTTATCAGAAACAATTCCATCGGGTCAAATATGACGTTTTCAGCACAGCTGTGGCAGCGGTTTGGTCCACGGGGGCTGGCTGCGATGGCGGCCGCCGCCACCGGTGTTGGGATAAGTCTGGCCTATATGTCCTCGCCTCAACGCAAAACTCAAGCGGCTGCCACCTGCACGATGTCGGCGGACGGTACGTACAGCACGACCTACGGCCAGAAGTCCTCGTTTCCCCCGTCGGCTAACTTCCCCGATCTCTCGGAACACAACAACGTGATGGCCAGTCATCTGACCCCGGGAATGTACGGCAGGCTGAGTCACCTGTCGACCCCGAACGGCTACACCTTGGACGAATGCATCCAGACCGGTGTCGACAACCCTGGACATCCCTTCATCAAGACCGTTGGGATGGTGGCAGGTGACGAGGAATCCTACGAGGTGAGAAAATCTCGACTCTATATGCGTAACCGGAGGAGTTAGCAATGAGGGACACTCCCCTCCCCGACCCCCCCCCCCGGGCGCCCGTTAATCGGCAAGGAAGAGAAATAAAAGTAAAAACAAAAAATAAAGTAAAAGCAAATATATATTATGAAATTATAAAAGAAGATGTAAGTTTGGTCCACACGTCCACAAGAAATACGCTCTATATACTGCATATTCTGGAGATGACATCCGAAATTCTTCACATTATAATTATATCGTTGTCGTTTGTGTCCTTGGACTTAAACATGCGGCAAACAATCCTGGCTACGCAGCTGCTTTTTAACCTTTTCAGGCTTGCAACAAACTCCATTGGCCGTAAATCTAAAATTCACATTGTAAAATGTGAGAAATTAATCTACATAATGTGGCATGGTTCCCACACTTGCACAATCATAATCATGGCAGCCATTCCATGTACTGTCACGCGAGTCACGCATGTTTTATGTCACACAAGTCACAAACCAAGATCAATATCGAGAAAATATTGAAGCTAATTGCTTTACCTGATCATGTAAATCAATCATCTATACCCTGGCTTGTGACTCGTAACATACAACATGCGTGACTCGCGTGACACAAGACGGAATGGCTGATGGGCTGTTAATCGAGAAGTGTTTCCAGCCGTGATCGATCTCCGTCGTCGAAATACACCGAGGCAGCGCGCGATCACTATACCGAATTAGGATCTTAAACCTTCATATTTTATTACCCATATATTTTTTCAGAATTTTCAGACTATGAGGATTTATCATGATTTGTGTATTTATCATCTGTGTTCGATAACCCCTGAAATGGTCCACGTGTGAATCAAAGAGACATTTGGTGGTGTAATTTATAGCTTGACCTATAGAGCTAATAACATTGATTATAATACCCCTTGAAAATAGTTATTGTATACTCATACACCTTTAACCTCTAACAGTTATAATAAGCCTACTAATAACTGCAGAAGAATTCGACAATATCTCCTCCGGATAAATAAATAATCAAACTTTTTCCACGCAAAATGTTCGATTGTGGTCATTTGAAACGTCTCTTATTTCTCTGCTTTACGTTAATTCTTGAACAAACCCTTGCGAGTTGGGGATACTGCACGGTGCTCCAACATCCCTGGCTTTGGGGGATGTAGTTGGCATAGCACGCCTTAAGATTGTTGTTCCTTCGAATAATTTTTGATCCAAAAGACATGGACCTGACGACGTTGTTTTTTTGTCTTCTTCGATTTGGTTTGTACTATAGAAGGCGTGGCCCGGTGCCGTTGGGGGGGGGGGGATCTTCTCGATCAGCCGTTGTATCAGCACCTGTGTGGGAAACATCGTTCCCGTGCCCAGTGATGTAGCAAATGGTTGAATCTCCACTCCATGAATATTTTAGACTCCCGTGAGAGAGTGGAATCTCTAGGTAGCTGAAATTTCTCTCAAAGTAGTGAATCCAGCTACAAGTCCACTTCAAATGGCAGTGGATTTCGAAAACGTACTGATCTTTATTATCACTCTCACTCCCCGTGAGGCGTCACGATGAATAGGGATAACTTCATTAGGAGTAGAAATTCACTTCAATCTGGAGTGAAATCCATCCAATATGAATATCCACTCAAATTCGAATCACTGGAGTGGAATAGTGGCTCGTCAAATCTTTTGCAGGTGGTATCCACTATACTTTGAGAGTAGATAATGATCATTTTTACGTGAGTCGAAAATATTCACTCTCTCAGACTCTCAGTGGACTGGAGATTATGCTCTTTAACTCTTAATGTGCCAGAGAAATTACAGCTCTATTGATATTTTGTTTAATATGTGGTGCATATTTGCGACTTTGGCACGAAAGTAGTTTTTAGGCAATGATTATGATATCACGGCAGTCACCCATAATTTTCTGTATATTCCTACATGACTTTGTTTATATCTTTAATTCTTTATTGATGTTTCTTCCAGGTTTTCAAGGAGTTGTTCGACCCAGTGATCGATGAGAGACACAACGGGTACGGTCCGGACGAGATGCATCCCACCGACCTGGACGCCTCCAAGATCCACGGTGGCATGTTCGACTCCAACTACGTGCTCTCCTCTCGAGTACGCACCGGCCGAAGCATCCGCGGACTCAGCCTCCCACCGGCTTGCAATCGCGCTGAAAGGCGGATGGTGGAACAGGTAAACCACGTGGTGATTCCCCGGGGTGATTCATCACCCTCCGGAGATATACTTCTTACTTGAAATTAAAGGTCCTATGGCATAAAATTTAAAATGGGTAATCAACATTATGTAGAGTATTTTTGTCATTTAGAATCCCGATCTAACTTTTATTTCTCGATGCAAATTTGAGGTTGCGGGTTAATCACAAAAATAAAAGGACGCCCATGTTTTGGGGGCCCGATATGCAAGACAAGCTGTCAATCATGTGACGAGCGGACAATCCGTGTATTTTTTTGTGATACACGCGCAGATCTGGGGAATATTTTCACCAGTGTAAATCACAATCAAACCCATTCCTAATCTTCTATTGGCAATTTCCGTGGCATAGGAATGAAGGAACAGTATATCTCTGCGACTACATACTAACAGTTTTTGAACATGACTACGTGGGTGTTGATTTTAGCCGATCTATATTACATAAACAAAAAATTGAATCCCACGAGCGAACGCAACGAGCAGGGATTTAACAGATGCAAGGGTGTGGGGCAAACCCTGAAAAGGATTGGGTTTTGACCCGGAATTGGGCTTGGCACCAACTGACCTTTTTAATCTTTATCCGTGTTTTTGATCATCATTGTATCATCATACGATAATAACGTCAAATGCTTGCTTTTTCTATGTTTTCCCCCATAGGTTGTTGTCGATGCTCTCATGGGTCTCAAAGGAGACCTGAAAGGAAACTACTATTCCCTTACAAACATGACGGAAGATGAACAACAACAACTGATTGACGATCACTTCTTGTTCGACAAGCCGGTGTCCCCACTTCTGACATGTGCGGGAATGGCCAGGGACTGGCCCGATGCAAGAGGCATTTGGTGAGTTTTCAGAGAATTATTAAAGAAAGGGGGAGGGGATATAATTATGTGGATAAATGACGGGTGAGAATCTGTGTTGCTATTTAGCAAGTTGGGCAGTCGTAATTTCTCCTGATATTTGGTAGGATTACACGGTATGAGTGTATAATTGTAAAGCGATTGCTGAATCTCGAATTAACTGTGGTTCGTGTCGTATCATCGATATGGTAGATTTGAAGAGGTAAATCTACCGTCACGTTACATCCATAATTGTACTCTGGTGGTTGGAAATTCAATCTTTTAGAAGGTAAGTAAAAGACGAAGATTACAATAATTTATCGACTCATATAGGCAGACAAATTGATTCTGTTAATAGCACACTCTAAAAACAATCTAATCAATTTGAATAGGAATTGTTTCAATCGGGGACTTACAGAGATTTCTATTCAGAATCTGATCAAATCCTGAATGGATTCGTTTCATATCTTACTAGATTCTGATCTTATTTGAATATAGGATCTGTTCAACATTTGATCAGATTTTGAATAGAAATCTCTAAGTCCCCGATTGATACTATCCTATTCAAATTGATTAGTTTGTTTTCAGAGTGCATGGAACGAAAAGTTTGTCAAGTATAATATACAACGATATGTGCCTGTATAGAGTAAAAACAACATCATAATACTTTCTCCTTTTTGAAGGCACAACAAGAACAAAAACTTCCTGGTATGGATCAACGAAGAGGATCACACTCGCGTCATCTCGATGGAGAAGGGAGGCAACATGAAGCGTGTTTTCCAACGGTTCTGTTCTGGACTCAACCAGGTAAAATTTGTGACGAAATTAAATTACATTATTAATCGGTTATCGAACTGTCGATTGCTGTAGCTATCGGGAAAGCACACCTTCCCAAACTTTCTACCAACAATAGTATATTTCAGAGATATCAGTATTACTCTAAAAACAACAAGGTCAAGGGCGTCGATCCATATTTCGGTTTGGGGGAGGGAAGTTAGAAAAAAAAATCGGCGCCGTGGAGCGTGCCGAAAATTTAAAAGTTGTACATATATATGTTTAGTAATATTTTCACGTTCATTTAATGGTTTTGTAGTGCCTTACATGCACTGCTGTTTAAGCTTAACCTTTACGAATTTTTTCAGGTTGTCAAAACTGTTGTGGAGCAAGACGATACGTTTGCCACCTAATATTTTCATGGGGTACCCCCCCCCCCGATCCACACCCCTGTACATTATATTATCATTACCGCAACGCTTTAAAAATATCAGTTAACATATATAGTCACAGTTATTGGAGGTTCGCACTCATATGTGCGCCCTATTAGGACATTAAGGAGTATAAGAATACAATAATATCAAAAGTACTATCATCACACCAATGGTGTTAAAAATAATACCGAAATCAAACCGTTGAAATTTTTTGGGGGTGCATAGTCCTTTGATATAGCTTTAGATTTGTTGGTGTATAGTCTTCTGATACAGCACCACGCAGTATTGAACACCCAAGTTTTTTTTTCTTTTCATCAAACATTATCACACTCTTTCAATCAATTACTGGCATCGACTGACAGGTTGAAGACCTGATCAAGGCTAAGGGCTGGGAGTTCATGTGGAACGAGCACCTTGGTTACATCTTGACTTGTCCATCAAACCTCGGGACTGGTCTCCGTGCTGGCGTGCATCTCAAGATCCCTAAATTGGCAAGGGTAAGTACAATGATTATAAGTAATAAGATTAACAGTTAAATTAGGTCATTTTGACCCCGGCAGTCCAGTGGATGCCTGTTTCTGTATTGTGTTATGTACATTTATGCGTCGAATGATAATTGTATTTTGTACTTTTGATTTGCCGAAATAAATAAATAAATGAATAATAATAATAATAATAATAAAATAACAAAGACTCCAGTACAATACCGTAAAATCCTTAAACTTTATGCTGTATAATGCATTTTGAAGATTTTTTTTTTTATATTCTTTTGTTTTGAGCAGTGTTTGAGTTTGCAAAAACGCAGAATTATTGAAAGGTTTAAGGAGAACTGTGACTTGTAAAATAGTCACTTCCAAGCACTTCAGTGAGTACAATTTTAGTCCTATTTGATTTGTGATCAGGATTTTGACTTTAAAAGTTTTAAAAAATAGTTCGATCAAAAAGGAAAATTAGAAATTTAATAATAGTTTAGAAATAAAAGGGGGATTTCAATTGAAGATTTCTAGGTGGGTTTGTGATTAGTTAGCATCATGCATGAGGCACGTCACCTTTTTCCTATTTCCGGATGATGATGCATTGTAGTTCCTTTGGTGCTTGAATTGACAAACTATCGCCCCTGACCTCGGGCTTCAGCTTGCATGTCCATGTTTTTTTTTAAACACAGGATCCACAGAGACTGGACAGCATCTTGGAGAAACTGCGCCTTCAGAAGCGGGGGACCGGTGGCGTCGATTCCTCTACGGAAGGCGACACGTTTGACATCTCTAACTTCGATCGCCTCGGCCAGTCTGAGGTACGTATACGCCTATTTTCATTGGCGGCGATCTGGGGGGAGGGGGGGCGGGGGCGTGTCCCCCCTCAAGTTTTAAAAAAATAATACTTTTTCTATTTTTGAAAGTATTTTTGATAGATTTTGTTATCTGCGAACCTATTCTACACGTAAATATAACGAAAAATAGATTATTAAACTTTATTATTGCGGGTGAGGGGGATTAAGTTCCACTTTTTTAACAATATATATGTATCCTCGGGGCATTTCCCCCCCCCCACGCGAGGGCATTTTAGTTCGCCTTCGGTGCCCCCCCCCCCCCCACTCCTTTATACATGAAATTTCCGAACCTGCCTATTTTATCACTATTCCGTCATTAAACTTCAATGGCAAATTCGGGCTGTTATCAATCTGATTTTTTTTCTCAAAACAATACAAATAAAACTTCGGAAATTCGATTTAGATGAGACAAAATAAAACAAAATGAAATATAATTTTGACGTTTCGCATATATAATTCTCCTTAAATATTAGTGTGTGTGTGTTCAAATTAATGACTTAACTCATAATGCGCCCTGCATTATGCTGCACGCGTCCTGGAGTGTCTTCTTAACTATAATAATTGTATTACTTCATTCATTCATTCATTCATTCAACTTATAGCACTGTAATTTATCTGTTACGCTTCACACAATTATATATTAGCCCCCAAAGTGTCTACTAATAATCATGAGATCAACAGATCAAGGGCGTAGGCTCGGGGGTGCACTGGGTGCACGTGCAACCCCCCCCCCCCCGCCAGAGCCAAAGGAGTTCCGCCCCTGGCAAGCAAAAATAAATTTTC
>JZLH01S0163786.1:3136-15255 GCA_001188425.1 Eucidaris tribuloides
TGTTTAATATTTCTTTGGAGTTGAGTAGTCTTTACAGGTTGTTACTCAGATTACTGAACAACCATTATGACCTGTTTGTGAAGGGAAACTCGTTTCACGGATTTCTGCTTTTTCGCCAATCTTAAAAAAAATTTCTCATATTTTGCATGTTTCCACTTTCTTCGGGCTTACTTCTCAACACTACTTGTAATTATCCTACTTTCCCCCTACTTTGGTGGATTGAATCCTACTTTTTGGAGAATATTTTGCTCCTAATTTTCTCCTACTTTTTCAACCAAGCACGGTTGACGTCCTGAAATTATTTCCATGGTATGTTTCTTTCATTGTTCTGCTTTTATTTAAACCAACTTGATGTCGGGGTGGACCTTGCCTTTAAGTACAGTTTGGATACTTAGGTACATGTAGAGGGTTTTTTTTTGTAAGTAATTAAACTTTGAAATTTATGACAAATACTGGTCGGATTTTCCATCTGATGATGATTGCATGACCTTTTTTTGTTCAGATGTTGACAATTATGCATGGTGGGAAGGTAGCTTTCTACCGTGGCAACGTGAAAGTCATCCTGGAGGATATCAAAATGGCATGTCCTACAGGATTCCCATCCGTGCCTAGATTACTCAACAGGGTCTATGACAGGGTAAGTCAACAGAAATGATGATGATGATGATGATGATGATGATGGTGATAACCATGATGAGGGTGATGATGATGGTGATGATGATAATGGTAACCACCCCCAATACTCACAAGACCAGAAATACCCCGGCCATTTCGGGGGTTAAAGAATCCACAAACTTCTTTGAAAAAAAGAAGGCTGAAAACCCGAATGTTTTGACCACATATTGAAATCCATTGTGTTGGATGCCTACAGGTGATTGTGATAAAAGTTTGCTTTTCTAGACAGTCCCTGTCATCTTTAAAGATTGGGTTTAGGATTTGCACATCAAAACAATGGCAAAACAAATGACATCAGCTTCAATCATTCACAATGTGAAGATTAGCATGAATAAACACCTCTCCTAGGGTAGAATATGTACCATAGTTTGGGTGAAAATCTGGATGGTTAAACTTCAAAATTTGCAAAGCGACGACTCGTGCACAGGCCGATTCGTTAGTTCCAAATTTGTCCGATCGGCCGCTAGCCAAAGGTCACACAGAGTTCAGCTGCTTGACCATAATGTATGTAGTCAGCCACTGACCGCAGTACGCAGCTGGTCATGCGAACAGACACAAAACGTGTTCTGCAATTTGAGCAAAATTTTAACTCACAGAAAGAGCAGTATTCTGGTAGCATAACCATCATTGGTTTTTCTCATAAAATATAAGTACATACTTATCTCAAACTTTGAACACATCATTTGTAAGTACTAACCACCGTTTGGTAATAATAATGAAGGGAAGTGATGGACTTGCAAATCCTGAACCCAGTCTTCAATGATGACAAATCAATAAAACTCACTACTACTAATAAAAATGTGGTTGATTGATCCAACTTTGCAGGTTAATCAGGGTGTCAACAGTAGCAACTGGTTCAAACGCAAACTCTTCAGTATGGCCATGAGTAGCAAGATGGCAGATCTTAAAAAGTAAGTCAAGATTGTTAAGTTCCTATTACAATTTATTTACTTACTATCATTGCAGTACAGATGACTTTACATAACTCGACCTTGTACAACTCAAATTATCGCCTCTCTCAAATATTTTTCACAGTCCTGATTTGTATGCGTATTTCCGATAGACAGTTTTTCATCTTAGTCAAATTTTCAACTCAAATTTCGTCCATCTCACCACATTTTAGAGTCCCAAATGGAACCAAACATGTATTAAATAATTATTCATCTGACTCAAAATGGCCACAACTGTAATTCTTCATGTACTTAATGGACTGACCTTTTGATCTCTGCTTGGCGGTTGTCTGAAAATATATCATAAATCTCCCATTTCCATTCTGCCTTTCACATTTTCCCCCTACATTGTTACAATCATGAAAGCTAACCTCCATTTCCCTATACATGTACATGTATTTCTTTCATAACATTGAGTACAAAACTGTAACTCGGAATATCGTCCAAGTCGAATTGATTTATTTGGTCCCCAGAGATTTGATTCAGACAAAGTTGACTGTGTACTGTTATGAACCAGACCATTTTCCCGAATTGACAGAGTTTGTGAGGGGACAATGAAACAGGCTGTGTACATAATGTGTACATGTACACATGCACAAAATCTTAAATTTGGTTCCTCTTCACCATTTTTGACCAATTTTGATTCTGAAAAGGACTTCTTTGGGGCTTCCACATTCTACTCAGAATTGTGTTATTTATGAATTTTTCTATTTTGTGCAAATTTATTCAAAATCATAGACATTCCTTCTTTCTTTCCCCAGGATATTTTTATTTTTATTTTATTTTTTTGATAGGGCATGTGGGGACTTCCAACTTCTTTATTTTATTATAAATTACACTAATTTATGCACACTGTAAGAAAAATAATGGTGACGAGGTATAAGTTGTGAATTTCACTTGCTACTGAAGTACATGTTTTACTCTCAAAATAATCATTATTAACCCATTGGAGACTAAGTAAGAGATATCTTGTGTTGGACTCAATAGAAAGTGCATTTTATACCAAAACAGTCTCCAACAGGTTAACTAAAAGTCCTTTGATAATAACAGAATGATGAATGGTTCCCAAACATTTTTCACTAATTTACACCTTTTCATGTGAAACTTTCTTGTTGACTTTTAAACACAGGGGTATCGTTCGTAATGACACCATTTGGGACCGCTTGGCTTTCAAAAGAATTCAGGTATGATACAAATACAGGAAAGTAGTTCTTTTTATGCATTGCAAGGTCTCGTTACCCTCATCATGATGTTATAATTCATCACATGCAAATTTTAAAGATAGTGCTTTCATAATAATTTTCTCAGTTGTCAATGCATGGTAAGAATGATTATGATAAAACATTTATAAATTTATAGTGGGCAAATTGTGTATTATTAAATGCATATTACAATCAGTCGTGATTATAAAGCGGATTATATGAATCCTCTAACAAAAATGTGACCTGTTGCCACAAAGTGCACCATAAGTTGGACTAATAAGATTCTAATATTTTTCATATAGTCTTAAAGTAGAGACTCTATGCTTTAAAAATTTGAGTAGGATGGTAGAAGCAATCTATTGGGCCATATGCATAAAAAATAGTACATGTAAGTGCTTACAAGAATTACTTCAAGCATAAGATGAAGGTCGATAAATTTCTGAATTCTGTATGCAGAAGCTACTATGCTGGAAGTTGCAATTTTTACCCTTTCAAGCGATTGCTTGAAAATGTATGCATAAAAAGAACATTTTCCTTGTTCTTCGTGTTCTTACAGGTGCTTGCTTCAGTTTTTCAAGCTCTCTAACACCAGCTTGAGCGCTCTTGCTTAATCAGGACGTTTGAGTTTAAAACATGTTCATGCTCGTAATAGACCAAACCAAAGCTACACGAGGAAAAAAAATCAAGAAAAACTTGCTACTGAAATACCAAAGAAAATACCTAGGAAAATACCCCAGGTATGGGGTAAAAATTTACCCTATTACTCGAAATACGGATTTTCTTTCAAAATGCATTAATGAATGTACTACACTGGCCACGGGTGGTAATACAAGAGGCTTCTCCCAGCATGTATGCATTTGAATTTACTTTACGGAACCCGTCTTTGTTGGTGTTTGCACCGGCTTGACATCGCTATTGTATGATTGTAGGAATTACTCACTAATGACAAGCAAACGGTTGGAGCACAGGCAAAATTTTATGCATACGAAAAAAAAGCAATCTCTTGAAATCCATTTTTGGCTTGAAGCAATTTTAGCAAGTCCTTACGGATACAGTTCATTACATTCATGGGAGAACAAAGGCAAGCTCTGTATAATGTTACATGTGAGAGAGAAAGCATTTCCTGTTATGGGAGATATAAAAAAATCCATTCACTAATGCACACAAATTTATGGATGTTTCTTTCCTGTGACCGCGGAGCGAAGAACATTCCACTAACCAGTTCATGAGTGCATATCTATTGTTGAAATTCAGTTTGCATATATTTGTTTTGTTATAACTGGCAAACCTCTGGGAAGCTGTCGTTTAGCAATCACTTCTGCTCGTTTATTTCCATGCCTACGGATTCAAGGAAAAGGCTAGAAAAAGCAATTGCTATTTTTTTATGCATATGGCCCATTATCTTGGCATGTTTTATCATTTGTGATTCACTGATTCAGGCTGTCCTTGGTGGTAATTTAGAAGTGGTCTTCTCAGGGGCTGCTCCGCTGGCACCAGAAGTCATCACATTCCTAAGATGCGTGCTAGGGTGTCCGGTAAGTAAGCATGGAGGCTATTTGTCAGTCCTTCATGCACATTTTGTCCCACTCTTGAACAGAAGCCCACAACATGGGTCCAGATAAACTGCGAAAATACCACTTCAAGACATCGTATAACAATGTCTCCAGTTTTAAAAACTCTGAGCTACATGATTTCCCATGGTACCAGTGTCACTGAAAAATTGCAGTTAGAAACGAAAAAGTGAAAATCATTGAGCAACCATTCCAGTTTTCCCACACAGCAGTGTTGTAATCGAGTCGAGTCGAGTCAAGGTAAGATCGAGTCGAGTCGATAAGAGGTCGAGTCACGAGTCGAGTCGAGTCAGTAGGAGGTCGAGTCACGAGTCAAGTCGAGTCATGTGGGGTTCGAGTCTCGAGTCGAGTCGAGTCATTTTTTTTAACGGTCGAGTCAAGTCGAGTCGAGTCAACAGAAATTTCGAGTCGAGTCGAGTCGAGTCGACGCAATGTAGCAAGTCGAGTCGAGTCGAGTCAACATGGATTTTTGTAGTAAATACTTGATTGTATTCATATTTGATATGGTAGCCCGACTTCCTGTAGCTATGACACACCCACACATTTACACCCAACTGATCCAAGTACAACATGAATACCAGTTCAGTGTTGTATCCGAGGCCAGCTCAACCGAGGCCAAGGACGAGGCCAAGGATTTTTCTCCGAGGTCAAGGACGAGGCCAAGGCCGGGGGTCTAAAAAAGGCCGAGGACGAGGACGAGGCCAAGGCCGGAGAGGGCCGAGGCCGGACCGAGGCGAGATTTTTGGGCCCGAGGCCAGCCGAGGCCAGACATTTTATGGCAAGGCAGAATCAAGCACAATCTCAAAAGAAAATATGTCATTTCATGTTCTCCAGTGAAGGTTTCCTTGTTTGTGTTGATTCTTATTGTTTAATCTCATGTTATGACTCCTCAACTCTCCATACAACACAAGCTACACTTATATTCATATAGACACTACTGGATCTTTCCTCATTCTCATTTGTGAACTTTGTGTACTTGTTTTATCACTGTATGACTATGTCTTATTTGAAAACCACACCCAGCCCTATATAGCAAAAAATTCACAGAAGTTTTTACGAATTTTTTCGTTAAAAGTTGAAATTTCCGAAATTTATTTTTTTCGGAAATTTTTTTTGCATGTTTTCGCAATTATTTTTGACAAACTTTTCAAAAAAAATTCACAAGACTCTGGGGCCGGTTGCGCGAAACCGTCACAACTCCAGTGCTATATTTGTTACTGATGTCTGGAGATATGACGGACAACTATTTGCGTTTCACGAAACAATGACATCTCCAACTCCAAGCGGAAACAATAGTAAACTAGTCTTTGTCATAAATGGTATGATAACATGCAAAATTTGTGACATGCTATTCCAGCGTTAACTGAAATTACGGACAAATATTTGATTGAAATTAATAGGAACACATTTTTATCGACATAAACCATCACACAATTACAAACAATACACTCTCAATAACTCTTAAGTATCAATTTTATCGTCAACTAGATAGCATATGATCGATGAAATAATTACCCTCCAAGGATACTGTAACTGCATTTATAATTTTGCAGCTTCAATCACTGCACTGTTTTATTTGGTTCTTTTAATGTCTATATTTATTTAGTGTGTTCTTTTGTTCTTTTATATTAATTCTATCTTAGTTAATAGAGTATTGAAATGTTTATTTAAGTTGTATTACACAAAAATTTTATTATTTAATGACAGACGCTTATAACAATGATTTCTAACCACTTTAATAACAATAATGTCATACAGATTTTAGACAACGTGAATCACTGAATTATTAAGACTGTTTGGGGATAATGTAAATTGAAATATCTTTAAACATTTAATGAATGATTAAGCTTGTTTTTGTAAAATTCATAATTTTTGCCGGTTGTATTATTTGAGAAATTTGTGGATTCTTGAAATGGAATGTGCATAGTGTATGTAGGTGCGTCTGAGTTTATGAGGCTCCGGGAGGCTGTCATAACTTTGTTATAACTGTTAGTATGATTTCAGGGTTTTTGTGACGCATTATGAGATGTCCAGAGTTTAGGAGAAGTAGGCTTTCGTGCACCGGCCTGGATATAGGGTGTCATCATTACATTCATTTAGGGAGTAACATTTCTTATCATGATTCACTCAAATCAGATTCAATTCAAGTTGTGGCCTATAGAAATATCGCAGACTTAGCGATAGATCCGTGCTTTTCAAAGCTTACAAACAACAAAAAAATAAAGTAGCTATTCATTTCCCGTTTTCATAAATACACTAGTAAGCAAATCAGTAGGCAATGACGGGATGGAATTTCAACTGTTTAACCAATATAATAGATGCTCAAGGCGTTGCATTTTACGACGATTTTACCGCTCCGCCCGGCCTCCGAGGATTCGAGTAAGCAAGTGTCGCCAAGGCGAGGCCGAGGATTTTTTTCTCTGAGGTCAAGACGAGGCAGGACAGGATTTGGCACGCTTTCGAAGGGCCGCGGCCCCTCGAGGAGAGCGTATGAGGACTACACAGCTGATGAATACTACACAAGACAGTATAGAGACAGATATTAGTAAATTACAGAATTATTATGTACACTAATATGTAACCTAGCATACTTTAAACGAAATATACGAGGTACGCACACCTCAAAGTTTGAAAGGAGGTGAAAATTAATTTTAGGTTTAGGAAGATTATTGATGAAATGTTGGTAATAAGTATGAATTATGCACTGCATGGGAAAACAATACAATTTTAAGAAGAGAAATATTTTATTAAACTGTAGTGTACTAGATGTATTCTTATGAAAAAAAACAATAGTTCGGTGTGTTTTGACAATACAAATGATCAGAAAAGTAGCTATCATCATACGATCAAGAACTGTGCATTTGAACTGCTTCTGAAAGTAAATAGTTCATAGTTCACACTCCAATGATTAATGGCGAAAATCAATAATGAAACTTGGTATGAGTGCCTACTGAAAAATACTAAATATAAGTAATACTCAACAGTAAAAAAAAAAAAAAAATTGTCATATTTAAAGTGGCATGGCAAATTAATAATGAATAATAGTTTATGAAAGATCTGCCTCCAAACTTCTGTCAACAATATGCGTTAATGTGATAGCTACATGTTTGGGGCTTCAATTAAAAAAAAAAGGTTAAACTTGATATTGAGCTATATAGTAGTGTTAATGGATAAATATCAGAACGAACAGTTGGTGATGCTATCTGCATGAATATGCATAATAAACATTCACTCGGTGAGATATAGCAGATGATAACAATATGGCAGGGAATGGGGAGGAGGGAGGAGATTTATTGCATGCCTGAGTGGATAAAAGTCTATTGAAGAGATTAATAGTATCATAGAGCTAGAATTTTTATTTTGGAGGGGGGGGGTTTGCTTGTGTGGACTGCTATGGGACAACATGCATGCTGTAAGTATAGAGCGCTACTGTAAAGGGAAATTGAGAGGTCAAAGAGCTCAATTTAGAATTAACGAACAATATGAATTTTGGTGTACTTAAAATAATTGAGTCTAAGTCGAGTAGAGTGAGTTCGGTCAGAAGGTTCTGAGTGAGTCACAGGCGTTGAGCCGAGTCATGGTCATCGAGTAAGCTGTGTCGGTCATCGAGTCGAGTCATGAGGGGTAAAAAAAAAAAAGTTCGGTCGATGAAGTCTTTTGTTTACAAGTCGTCCGAGTCGAACGAGTGAAAAGCGCCTCAAGTCGAGTCGAGTCGAGTCGAGTCGAGTCGTAGTCATTAAACACTGCCACACAGACATGTGTGTTCAGAATTTTGTAATGACAAATAAATTCCATTGTGGATTTTATGTGTAATAATTTTACAGTGAAGCATAACTGTCAGACTCTTAAGTTTTGTGTTAAGGGTGTTTATTTTCCATTCAAGCACTATTATTGTCGTAGCAAAGTGTGACTATTTTTTTTTAAATGGGCTTCAGAATATTATAGGGTGGCAGAATGAATGCTAGCGATATATTGTATTTTCTTCACATTATTGGCAAATGATAGTTATTTTTTATTTTGTTGGTTAGAATTTTTTTCTCATAATGATACCAAGTATCATTGATTTTTGAGTAGGCGTTTGATTTAGGGCCATTTTTTATATTCAGTTCTGAGTTCCATTGTTTTAGACAGCGGGCGTCATGTGGCAGAACGCCTAGTATGTGGCCCTCGACTTAGCCATGACAGCCAATACAGACAAAACGCGATGACAATGAGATGTAGCTAGCATACGTTCTTTAATGAAAGATGGAATGGCCTCGGTTAATAAGAAGAGGATGCTATCATACACTACATTGTCATCGCGTTTGTCTGGTATGTAGCTGGATGGCAAGTCAGAGGCAAATTTAGGATTCTGGATGACGAGCTGTAGAAAATTGGAGAATTTGGGAAATTGCATTGCTCGTAAATGGCTAGAAACGCTTATCAAATCAATGATCTTTGTATATTTTATTGGAAAAGAAAGTTCTACAACAAATAAAATTAATGACATTTTGCAATAATGGTGAATAAATTGAAGCGATTATACTCGTAGCTTCTGTCTGGAGCCTGTAATAGTGCTTTAAGATTTGATTTCTTGTTTAAACTTAATAGTTTGTGAGAAGAGCTTTTTTCAGGATAAATTGAATTGTTCCTTGTAGAAATCACCTCATGAAGCTTTTGTTGGTTTCAGTGATGCATGTCAATATGTTAATTTATATTATATTTTGATCTATATTGGTTTTTGAAGTATGGAGAGACGAGAGTCGGCCGTTATCAGCTTACCTTCTGGAGTCAACTAACAGTTAGAGGCATGACCATTCACGACTGACGAAGAAGAGTTCTAAGAATTTCTGTTTGTGTGAAATGAATTTCTTTTAACTGTTCATCACACTGATCTCAAAATAGTCTTGACAGTGTAGTAAAACATTTGATGTGGTTTCTATCATACCGATTGTTTTGCAACGATTTTGGTCCTATTGAGTTGAGATTTTTCTAGAAGCTCGTTCATACGAAGTGATGTATATATACTCTGATTTCCCCAAATCAAAGCATTGCGTTAATTGGCAAATCAGTGGTTGATTATTTGCTTGTGACTATGTTTTCCGGAAATATTTTTCACATTTTTTTTTCAGCTATAATGTCATTTCAAAATGTTAAGTGGTTGAATATGTTTGCACATTGATATGCACAGTTGATATGTATAATATAGTAATGAATTTGACGGTAAGGGGTGCTGGACACCTCGGGTATGGTGTGGAGTGATTAGTGCAAGGCGGGGATAGGATTGGGATGAGAGATGTTTGTAGAGAGTGTTGATGGAGGAGGGTGCCGGATGAGTGACAGACGAGTGTCCATTTCAAGAAGTGATTATGATGCTGTGTGCGTAAGGGGGGTGAATTACTGAACATAGAATGAGATATGGAAAGGGTATTAGAAATAGACTTGAAATAGTGAGGGTGGAGGGATAGCAGTTTGGCTTTTGCAGGGGGGGAACGATGGATGAAGTATTTATTTCTCAGGAGACTTTCAGGAGAGTAGAGAGCTAAGAAGAAGTTTGTACATGTGTTTTGTTTGATGGAGAGGCATTTTGATGAGTCAAGGAAGGATACGGTGGGCGATGAGAAGAAAAGTATACGCAGAGCAATGGCAGAGTGATGATGAGTTTAGTTGAAGGGCTAAAAAGTTAGCGTTGGTAGAGTATTGAGAAATCAGTGAAAGTGGAGTGTCAGGTTGTTGTTATCGCATGATTTGCACTTTGTGATTGATGTTGGTTATAGAGAATCAAGAGAAAGTTGTGATGACGCGAGATGCTTAATCCTGATGATTTGATTCTGGATGAGTGAGGACGTTGAGGATGAGGGCAAAGTTCTGGAAGTGCAAGATGGATTTTGAGAGCAAGGTTTTGAAGAACTTGGTAAGACGAAACATGATGGTGGAGGTGGGAGCAGAAAGAGAAGTATAGAGTGAGTAAGGTAGACCATGGAGTGTGAAAGAGGGTGAGGGAAATTAAGTGTTGTGGAATGTGGAATGGATTTCATGGGAGAATGCACAAGGATGAAGAGAGGGACGTTGGCAGAGATTTTGTGTGTGGAAATGTGAAAAAAGCGCAGGAAATGGTGGAATGTTGAAAAGTGGTGACGAGGTTGAAAAGTGGAAAGAGTTTTCATACTTGGGGGACAGGTGAGTGTGATGGAGGGTGCAGGCGTGTGACAGAAGGGCAGATTTGGATGGGTGAGTTTAGGGAAGCGAGAGTTGTTGATATTGGGAAAGGTTTCCTGCTGAGATGAAAGGATTAGTTTAGTAGAGTTGTGTGGATAGGATGTTTGTATGGAGTGAACGGGTGTTAGTGAAATGAATGGGATTTGATAAGGATGAGAGAAGCAATGGTGAGGCGTGTGTGTGTGAAGTGATGGACAGGAAAAGATGTAGGTTTTGATGCGATGTTGGTTATGAGAGACCGTGGGTAGATGCGAGGCGAACGGAGTAGATTGTATTGGTACATGTGTTGAGAGGGATGTTGAATGCATGTTTTTGAGAAGGGCGATTGAGTTGAGGTGCTGGATTCAAGGGAAGGGGGCGACCGAAGAAGAATGAAGAAGCAGATGTGGGGAGGTAGGAGGTTGATTGAGGGAGGAGTGTCCCAAATAGAGTAAAGTGGAGGGAGGGGTGAGGGTGATTTTGTGAGGGAGTGAATCGGCCAAGCTCCGTACTCGGGGACTATAACCGATTTACTGATTACTACTACTTGAAGTATTTTTATCTTGAAAAATAATGACCACTAAATGTAGCTATTGTTGATGTTTACCGGGATCTGTGATCGTTAATGTGAGATCGAATGCAACCAGTACGATTTTTCGGGAGGATTGGCTTATTAGTTATTAGGCGGTACGGTAAACAATAAAAGGTTAAATATAAAAAAAAATGAGATTAGAGTGCGAATTGAAATATTTGAAACCTGAACAAAAAGTTTTTTTATGAGGAAAATGATAAAACAACCTTTTGTTAGTCTTACAGTAATGTAACAGCATTTCCATAATTTGGGCTTCTTCAATATTAGTAACAAAGGAATTTGGTTCGGATGTTTCATTTATGTTGTCATATCATTGTTCTATTCTTGATTACGATCTATGATTTTTGTTGTTGACCACGCTAAGTAATCTAATAAGACCAGATGCCCTGGAAAATCCGTAATATTGCATCTGAGAAGCGTTTGCATTGATGGTGTAATGCAGGGTTTTTCGCTTCTGGTAAATCGATTGTGCTTGGTGTGGCACATGATCATAAATTTTTCTTTAATTCTATTGTGTGAATGAAGTCAAGACAAAGTTTTTTTTTTTTTTTATTATTATAAAAATACACTGTTTGTCCATATTGAAGGCCATGGGCTGAGCATTGCATTTTTATATCAAAAGTAAACAATACTACTTTTATGCCATGTAATCTTAGTCAAGACAAGTGGCCTTGAGTGTGTGACAAATTTTCTAAGTTTCCTCTCGAAATATGCAAAGTTGGTTTGTCCTCAACTGGTTAAAGCTAGGAAAGATTTAAAGTGTTTAGTAATGCTGCATTAAGATTAGGCCATCCATACACTGAAAAAGTTGTACTACAAAACTTATTTAGTGTTTAAAATTGAAATCTTGAGTGCCAGGTTGTGGCCTGTGTACTTTCCAGGATGCCTTGTTACATGAGCACATGTGCTCGTAGGATTATCCTGGGTGTAGCTTTTTTTTTTATGCCTTGAG
>JZLH01S0163787.1:7219-29268 GCA_001188425.1 Eucidaris tribuloides
AGTATCGAATGGTCAGAACACGTTTGGCAATCTTGGTGAAGCGAGAAATAATCATACATTTTAAGTAGCCTAATGTATAGGCTTAATATAATATTTATATTACTGGACCGACGGAGAATTGTGCGATTATTAACACTATGTGACCGTCTTTATGGAAACTACCAGCCTCTAAGTAAGCGTGATTGTCTGAACTATAGGCGTGGGTAGTTGATAAAGAAAAATGAATGCACTCATTACTTTAGCAAGGTGCTGATGGATTCATGGGAGGTGTTTCAAACCCCCTTCCCCTCCTCCCCAACCCACACACACACACACAACACACACACACACACACACACACACACACACACACACACACACACACACACACACACACACACACACACACACACACACACACACACACACACACACACACACACACACACACACACACACACACACACACACACACACACACACACACACACACACACACACACACACACACACACACACACACACACACACACACACACACACACACACACACACACACACACACACACACACACACACACACACATCCGAATCGCGTTCCCTCTTCTCTCATCAGCCATGTACTCTGGATGATCCATTTCTCTCTCCAGACCTTGTTACTATGACGTCATCGATGTCTGTTTTTAACCCACGTTTGTTGCATTTTCGTCTCGTCGACAGGTCACGAGATTATGGACCTTGGCATTAGTAATCACATTTGATTCCCTTCATCTCACTATATGTAGACCATACTACAACCACATGCACAACAACAGCGGCTGTCTGCGATATTGTATGTTTTCATAATAAACAAACACTCGCAAGTAATTACTTTGATTTTGCCTCCAACTCAAGGTCTGCGAACGATGTTCAGACAAAATCACTCATGGGAGATTTCATTTTTTTTTTATCATGCATTCATGGCAGACGGGTCGTGTTCTATATTTTGATGTATCCTTGCCCGACGAAGAATAAACACGTTTGCAATTTGTGAATTCGGTGAAGGGTAATGTACTTTTTTTTATTCTATTGTAAATATTACGAACGTTATTTCTCATGACAAATAATGGTCTGCAGTTTGATGAAAAGTCTCCGCTGTTTAATGTCACATTCTGTTTACCAATGTTACATCATTTTGTAGCTATATATTACTTTACCGTCGTCGTGATATCGGTACGAGTGAAATACGAAATAACATTGATCAGGAAACATGTGCACAAAAAACGCAACGAGAGACGATCGCACGATAACATCACAAACACGTAGACAAAGATATAATCAATCACTGAGCATGATTCGTAATGTACTACAGTGTAGTTGTGCTCAATTTTGTTCCAGAATTTTGTTGCATGCGTCATATACGTACCAAAGGAATGTTAGGGGTGTTCAAATACACCCATTTCGAAAAGAAAATGAGTAATAATACCGAGAACATCGCAATGTTAGCTGATCCCCCCCCCCTTTTTTTTTTACTTGTCGCACAGAACAGGTTCCCATCGGATCTGTTAACGTGTTTTTTCTTCTATCTGCTTCGTAGAACATCCCTTTGAACGCGTATCATAACCCTAACTGTAAATCTAACCCTCACCCGAACCCTAACCCTAATTATTTGTCTTCTTCTTTTCTCATCGGAAAAACTGTCGCTGGGGCAAAAGCCGGGTCACTTCAATTTTATTTACTATCAGAAGACGCGATTTCTCGTCCGAAGAAATATCAGAAAAACTACTGAGACATATGAAAAAATGAAAACGAATGATTCACTAATTCATCTTCCGAATATAATCACAATGAAATGTCCTTTCTGAGGTCCCGAACATTAACTACAAATTCTTTATTGAATTCAACTGACTTGTTCAGGTCTATATCAGCGCATATCTTCCTCGTCCTCTTCGCCACAATTTTTCTTGTTATTCTTATGTTCCTTTCTACATTTTCTTCTTCCTCCTCCTCCATTTTCCCTTGTCCTCTTCCTCGTCCTCCTCCTCCTCCTTCTTCTTCTTTTTCTTCTCCTCCTCCTCCTCCTCCCCTTCCTCCCTCCCCTCCCCTCCTCATTCTTCATCTTCCTCCCTCCTCTTGTTCTGTCCTTCCCGTTTGTTTCCTGTCTTCCTCTTCGTTTTCTCCTCCTCCTTCTACTTTTCCTCGAGAACAATCACTGTAATGTTGTTTTACATATAATCATGTTCTCCACCTGTTCTCAATCGTTACCAAATTATCCAAATTATTTTCTTGTATCATATAACAATACAACTACATTGTGCACGCCAGTTTTCATGAAAAAATCTGCTTCATGGATTACCATTTCCCTCTGCAAAATCAGATTGCCGTTCCAGATTTGCTCGTTTTAAGTATAGCTCATCGTCTTTCATGAACGGTTAACAATGTCGGCGGCAAAATGAAAGTTTCTAATTTCGTGTTGTCATAGACATGGAGTTAAACGACAATGGGACACAGGGCATAGACACGATTCAATCACAGATTAGGTTTTTAGATTCCGCTCATGCAACTCATTTGGTTAGTATGATAAAATCAAACTATTCTCACCATAAAATTTTGAAGTGGATACATGAAATCCTTAAGTTGCTTTTAAACTGTATATTTGAAATTCGTAGTTGGAATTCTTTGCTGCATAAATTTCATCTCTGTCATGTCTGTTGATTGATGGATTTGTATTCATGTGCTGTTGTTTCTTTTCCCCTTTTTTACACTGTATTTAGTTATTTCATTCATTATTGGTATATTTGAAATACTACCAAAATTAAGAGTTAAAGAGTTCAGACATAATGGTGGTAATTACAGAAGTTTGTAGAATTCTCAAATTTTGTATTCATATTATTCTTTGGAAGTTTTTGAACTATAAAGTGTTCGTGGATATTTTAAACTTGCAAGGGATGGTTAAATTCTAATAAAACACAAAATGGAGGAACTTGTCTCCCTAGCACCCCCCCCAAAAAAAGTAATAATAAAAAATTACATAGAATAGTATTACTGCAATTCCTATAGATGCAGAATAGTTATTTTGAATATGCTGTATATACAACATGAACAATCATACCCACTATACAACATGAACAATCATACCCACTATACAACATGAACAATCATACCCACTATCAACTGTGCATATTTGCTTTTATTTCCGGGAAAGGGAGGGGGGAGATGTAGTGACAGATAAATAAAGTTAGATACATTTCAAATCAACTCTGTCCATACTTCACTCTTCATACAGAAGTCCAAATACCAAATAACATTTCAAAAAAGTCCACATACAGTTCACATGTAATTGAATAGCAATATATTCCATAATTTTATTGCATCCAGTTATATTGTACATCTTACATACACACCAGATATAGTGCAATCACATTCTCCACTGCTATTTGAACAGTCTCACTGTCTACTGAGAGCCTGACGGCCATTAACTCAGTACCTGTTGAGAACCAGAAGGGCACTATCACTGTACAAAGTAAATGGTGTTAGTGCCCTTCTGGTTGTCAATGTGTATTGAGATAATGCCCTTCTGGTTCTCAACAGATAAAACAGCACAATCATCTACTGAGAACCAGAAGGGCATTAGCTCAGTACCTGTTGAGAACCAGAAGGGCACTATCACTGTACAAAGTCAATGGTGTTAGCCCCTTTCTGGTTGTTGATGTGTATTGAGTTAATGCCCTTCTGGTTCTCAACAGATAAAACAGCTGCAATCATCTACTGAAGCCAGAAGGGCATTACCTCAGTACCTGTTGAGAAGCAGATGGGCACTTTCACTGTACAAAGTCAGTGGCATTACTGCCCTTGTGGTTGTAAATATGTATTGAGTTAATGCCCTTCTGGTTCTCAATGGACAAAACAGCTGCAATCATCTACTGAAAACCAGAAGGGCATTAGCTCAGTACCTGTTGAGAACCAGAAGGTCGCTATCACTGTACAAAGTCAATGGTGTTAGCCCCCTTCTGGTTGTTGATGTGTATTGAATTACTGCCCTTCAGGTTCTCAATGGACAAAACAGCTGCAATCATCTACTGAGAGCCAGAAGGGCATTAACTCAATACATATTGACAACCAGAAGGGCACTATCACTGTACAAAGTCAATGGTGTTAGTGCCCTTGTGGTTGTCGATGTGTATTGAATTACTGCCCTTCTGGTTCTCTGTGGACAAAATACTGAGAGCCAGAAGGGCATCAACTCAATACACATCAACAACCAGAAGGGCACTATCACTGTACAAAGTCAATGGCATTAGCACCCTTTTGGTTGTCCATATGTATGGAGTTCAAGCCTTTCTGGTTCTCAATGTGTTACAGATTAGTTATAGCAATTTGTCATCACAAAGTGATATAACTTATCAGTGGAATTCTGTTCACAATGTAATACCAAGATTCATCTTCATGACAAATGAGGATATATACACAAGAATTTTCTGGCATTTCTCATTCATAGTGATATATGACATATTAAGAATAATTTCACCTTATTGTACTTTGTTGCCAAATGGAAAGTATAGTTAGCATTATAATTCATTCAATCAAAAACATATAAATCACAATTTTTTCGTTCCTACCAATTTGCCCATCCTCTGTTTTACTGAAACCATACAAATAGGTGAAAAAAAAGTTAAAACACTAAATAAGTCCTCAACATATAGTTTTCAATTAAGTTAAATTTACCATTGTGTTATAACTATGTTACCATAAAAGATGACCATGTATAGATTCTATTATACATGCAATCTTTAAAAATATTTAGTTCACCATAATGACTCCTATATTTTCTTCATAAAAATTCTGATGAAATTGTAAACTAACGCACATTAAAAAGAGAAGAGATTCGGTCACACTCTAGATAACAACTTGTCAAGATAATCAACAAAACGTTCAGTGCATAACATAAACAATCCTAAAAGGGAATAATTGAAGATTGCCACACATCCAAACACTCCCTTACACAAAGACATTTCCAAAAGTGATAAAGCTTACCTGGTTACCATGTTTGAGCTAGAGAATTTACAAATTAGCAAATCGATAACACAGTTTATCATAAAAAGACTAATATCGTTAGTTATCAATTTTCAAGGAAATTTGGCTGGTCAAGAAAAAATAAACAAACAAACAAACAACAAACATGAACTCTAGCACCATGTGAATTTTGACATGAATGAAAAACAGACTAGATACTGATGTTCTAATATATTTATTTATTTTTTTATTTTAGTGCTGGTAATGTGATGTGTGGAGTTTGATGTCCATTAGTGATAACAAGCCTATCCATGTTTTATCAAACTTTGAGGTATACAAGGACTGGACCAGCATAATGCACTAGAAAAAGACTCGCTACAGTGTCAGTTAGTACACAATTTTCACTATTTAGGCCTGAATTCTACAGAGGTTTGAATTAGTTATGGTACTGACCTTTGCAATTCACTTCAAAATCAATCATTGTTCACCTCCATACATTTGTAAAGTTGGAATTTTGATGTTGATATACAGGGAAACCTCATTACGACGACGATCTAAAAACCATAACAATTACCTTGTTATATCAGGTTCCTCACTATATCAGGGTATAAAATGTAAAGAGTTGGGACCTGAAAAATCATCTTGTTATAAGAGGGTTTTGTTATATCCAACCTCTTTATAACATGGTTCCATTGTAATTTGTGCAAATACTGGGAAGTTTGCACAAAAGTTTTCCAAATCAAAACCATTTTGATTCTCATATTTGCATTTGCCAATCTAAATCTCTCTTCCATTAATATTTTTGAACATGTTATGTAGTTTTGCTAACCTTTAACCCACTGGAGACGATTTCATTTCATTATAACACACATTTTCCATAGACACCAACACGAGTTAACTCGTACTTAGTCTCCAACGGGTTAATAAAGTTAATTTAGTGAAGGAAGATAATCGAGTTCTTACTTCTTTTTTTTTTTTTTGGTTTAATATATATATTCTTGCAATGAAGAGTAAGTACCTCTAAATACAATCTTAACCTGTAACCTGTGTGATTCAGTAACAAACTTATAGTTTAATACACATCCAGTTCCTGTAGTCAACAGGTTTAAAGAAACTGGGATACAACCTGAATGTAAATCTACCTTTCCATAACCATAAAATATCTATCATATCTATATATATAACTTAACACATGACTGATGTGCTCATAAATTGTTTGCATAAAAGAATTGACTTTGGGGATTAAATGTCAAACGTTTTAAAATACTAATGAATGAAAGGTTGCAGAGAGAATTTACGATGCAGAGCATGTATGCTGTTCATCTCTGAATTTATCAATTAATAATAAATGAGAATCAATGCTTTTCTAAATAATTATGTTAACGATGACATTCTGACTTCATGCATTACTATATACCTTCATTCATCAGATTGTAGAAATATGAAAAGGTCATGTTAACATAAAACAAAAAGAAACTTGAAGCATTAAAATTTCCAAATAAATATTTATCAAGTTGTCTGAATTTTTTATGTTCACTTCTATTACATGTAAAGTAAAGTATTACTGTTTACATATCAATCATGTAAGGATGTAATGAAGTTTTAACAAGAGGGAGGGGAAGAAATTGGTTATTTTGCCAAGTCAAAAAACACACCAAACAAAACATTTAGAACTATTATGCAATTTTGAAGCAGTGAAAACAAACTGGCAAACTTCATAAAATTCAAAAAGAAAGTAAACAATAATTGTGGGGAGTACCGTCAAATAGCCAGGAATTTTAGACCCATCACACAGCCAAAGGGGGGGGGGGGGGGTGGTGCTTTGGGAAGACTCTCCCACCCCTCTCATCATATCAGGTCATAATGGTAAGTCTGCTTTTTGTCAAAGTGGTGTCAAACTGAGCACAATGCAAGACTCAAGGGCGTTCTACTGCCCCCACCCCCCGGGATAGGTTGCCTGTAATAATTAAGTAGAGACAAGAGGTAGTGAAATTGCTTTACCATCTATTTTTAAATAAAAAGTGGTACTTCAGTGACAATGTTTTGATGTTACTATCTCAGTAAATTATCAATAACTAATGTTAGTTAATATTTTGAAGTGATCAGTGAAAATGTATATATGCCTGTCATCCCTCGCCACCCCCAATACATTCATGGTGCAAACCAGATATTGAGCACTGTTACTTTGTTCATTTTGGTAAGAAAGAAACACAAAGATAATCCACAGTAATATAACAACAACAAATGATAAACAATTAAAAATTCATTCTTGGTGATAATATATCAATTTCAAATTGAAATTTCTCATTCAGGCGAACCAGATTTCCAATCACAATATACAAATTCAACTATCTAAACGATCTCATGCATAATAGCAGGGAGATACTAGGAGGTCAGTTAGGACTACAAGCTGGTCATCCGTGAACTGCTGTTTGTGTTCGTGCCAGTTGTCGTGATGCGTGCGACGAAAATCTGATAGCGTCTTGCGCACGGTTTTCTGTAAACGAGACAAAATCAAGCATACCAGTGGAATTATTCATTATTGAGATTATAATTCTCTGCATGATTCCACAACTAATGGTGTGGGAGATCATATCTAACAGAGAACAAGACTGCCCCCCCCCCCGACAAAAGGGCATAACTGACATTTTTTTCTTCAAAATTAAGTTAAATAGTATAGAAACTCAGTACATCATGTTAAACATGCAGAACAACAAAAATATTAATTAGAAGTGTCCCTTCGTTTCATAATCCGCTTGTTAAAAGGACACTGAATAGGGCTTTACGTGTTAACAAAATACATTTTGCTCAATATCTCCAAAACACCAAAATGTCAGATATGCCCTTTTGTCATAGGCAGAAGAGTCCTGAGGGCTATGATGGTTACCTGAGTTCATGCAACCTCTCTGTGGTGCACATAGAGAGTACATCATTTTACATAGTTTTGGCCCTTGGAGCTCAAAATCTAGACACCAATGGGGCCACATGACCCATTTGAAAAACTTTGAATCCCCTTGCCATACAGATGATTCTGCCAAGTTATGTTTGGGCAGGTTTACATGATTATAACTGTTTGATTTGAATAGGTATGGTATCCCTTTGTTTATTGTGTGTTCTAATACTAGATATGTTGTAATGTATCTCATTATTATGGGGGCCCCCCAAAGAATAACAGTATTCAGATTAATGATGTGGTATCCCCAGGTAATAAAGGTTCAATAGATGAAATAAATAAATACAAGATGCATCTGTACAAGTACTACCACATCAAAGTGCAGTTACTTTTGTATGTGTATAAACAATGATTCTAGCGATATATATAGGGCACACTCCTTCATTTACGTCACACTCGGTCAAGAGTTAAAGTATAAATTTTGAGAGGGCATATCCGTTATGCAGGTCCTGTTTTCTCCTCTCTCATCGACGCATGGGACCAGGGAAACCGGCTACGGTGCATCTTCCCGACTTGGTGATGAGAGTTTTAATGGATGCAGGAAGAATGCACTCAACCGTTGATGATTGCAACAGAGAAAGGTCAAGTGGCCACGGTGGGAGCTGAGGAAGAGGGGTTGAGGTGGCCGGCCATCTACCGCCGCATGGCAAATGAAGGCATGACGTGGCTTATTAATTTATTTAAAGGGAGTGTGTAGAAGTAGTTTTTGTTGGTGTAGTGTTGTTGTTGTTGGTGGTAGTGGTGGTGGTAGGGTGGTATAGTTGGTGGTAGTGGGGTTGAGGTGGCCGGCCATCTACCGCCGTATGGCAAATGAAGGCATGACGTGACTTATTAATTTATTTAAAGGGAGTGTGTAGAAGTAGTTTTTGTTGGTGTAGTGTTGTTGTTGCTGTTGCTGTTGTTGTTGGTGGTGGTAGGGTAGTATAGTTGGTGGTAGTGGTGTTGAGGTGGCTGGCCATCTACCCACGCATGGCAAATGAAGGCATGACGTGATTTATTGATTTATTTAAAGGGTGTGTGTAGAGGTGTTGTGTTGTTGTTGCTGTTGTTGGTGGTGGTAGGGTGGTATATTTAGTGGTTGTGGTGTTGAGGTGGCTGGCCATCTACCTCAGCATGGCAAATAAAGACCTAACGTGACTTATTAATTTACTTAGAGGGTATGCGTAGAAGAGCGAGATGGGCTGCTGAAGGTAAGAATGGTGCTGCAATGATATAAGACCACATGGAAATGTCAAAAATTCATGTGTCTCTCTGAATGATGTCTATTGCTACCCCACCCAAGAAAGATTTTTTTATTTCTTTCATGATCAAATTGCCCACATACGTGTATATAAGATTAAATGTTGTACAGGAAGCATCTTCAGGTAAAATACATTTAACGTGACATTGTTGGTGTGTGTATAGAGAACTAGTAGTTTGGGCTTTTCAGTTAGTTGGTTGGTTGGGTTGTTTTGTTTATGGTGGTGTTGGTGGTAGTGGTGGGACAGTGTAGCTGGTGGTTGTGGTGTTGTTTGTGGTGGTGGTGGTGGTGGTGTGGTGGTGGCGTTAATATTGTTAGTGGTGCAGTGGTGCAGTGTTGTTGTTGGTTTTTTTATTGTTGTTGTTACTGCTGATGTTGATAGAGACAGATAATCTTCATGTTACTGGGAGTTGGTGGTGGTGGTGGAGTACTGTAGTTAGTGGTGGGTTGTATGTGGTAATATTGGTGTTTACTGCTGACGTTGGTGGTGGTGTTAGTGTTGTTGGTGGTGTAGTAGTGTTGTTGTTGCTGAGGTGTTTGTGCCAATGTTGTTGTTACAGATATGTTTCGAGTCCCAAATTGTTCATAAACATGTTTAATAATCTTAATATTAAGCATAGTACGTACACAAACATAAGGCCGCTATACACCACACGACGTGACGATTCACGATGAGACGGTCCTGTCGCGGACAGTCCGTCGTGGAAAACTGAACATGTTCAGTCTTTGCTAAAAACCATCTTGTCGCGTCGCGAATCACTATACATCACAAGATAAAACGATTTTCCCTCGTCGCCGACCGGCGCGTCGTACGGTGTATAGCAGCCTTAAGCAGACAGGATAAAAGCTAAACAAAACAAGACAGGACATACCTCTATAGGTTGAGGGTCATGTAGATGATCCGTTAGATCCATCAGCACCTGGGGCATCCATCCTGGTACATCGTACGGGTAGGCCTGCACACAGGCACTCAGGCCTAGGATCCCCGCATGACGCTGGACAATGGCTGTAGTTGAGAGGGGGGGGGGGAGGAGAAAACAGGGAAGTCTTATAGATAATGTAACATGTTTGGCAAATAACAGAAATTAGTTTTACTGGGAAATTATTGTTGGTATTTTGATTGGTCAAAAGACCAGCAGTTCCCCACGGGCAATATTACCTGGTATTTTTCTTCTTCCAGGTTTCGCCATTAACTTTGCATACAAAAAACGTAGGCAATAACAAAGATAAAATATTGACATCCGAGACACACGCATGCGCAGTCGAACTTCCTTGGTGTCGCATCACGGCGTGGCTACCGTATTTGCTCGCGCGGCAACATGCAGTACATGCATCGCAAAGTTGCACTGCGCAGTAAATCTCCGGAAAAAACATGGCGAATCGAGTTTGAGACGTCGGAAGGAAACCTTCCCAAGGAAGCAGACGCCAGTAATTTAACAAAATTTGGTGTCGGGTATGTAAAGTACAACTTTCTATTTACCAACATGCCGTATTTTTTGTTTACTACTGAATATGTTTTCGTTTATTAGAAAAGAAATATGATTAGAACAACTAGTGTACTCTCCCGTTTCGAATTAGATCATACACGACCCACCTGGTGCTGCGCGCGTGGTGGTCGTGCCCGGGCACCGGCGGCGCGGCGCGGGCCGGCCGGCGCAGCCGTGCCGCGCCGCGTCGGTAGAGGCAAATCTAGCTTGCTTCTGTATTTGTGCACAGTGCTAGTGCACAGTGATGTAATATTATGGGGTTAATCGACAGCAGATGTGAACTGAACATGCTCAGGTATGTCTAATTAATCCAACTAAAGTTAGACCTTGGACTGACTTTAGTCCATGGAGTTAGTTAGTAACCTTTTGTGAATCATGGCGCTCAGTTAAGCCTGGCTTAACTTAGTCCATGGACTGAAGTTAAGCCATGTTAACTTAGGCCCTTTCGAGAATACGGGCCAATGACATTACGCAGCGAGCAGACAATCACACGTAGCATCACTAGTTGACCTGTACTATAGGCTGTGACTCCGTACCACGGCATGTTTGCAAACAAACATGGCGGCTCCCAGTGCGTCGAGATTCGCGTCTCTTGAATACAATGAATTTGATAGTATCTTGCTCAATAAAAGTACAGATTACACGAAGAAAGCTCCTAAACAGGCAGTGTCAATATTTCGTGAATATCTGAAGGAAAAATATCATCTTAGAGTCTTTGACAATTTTTGTAAAATGTTTTAAATGTGGCTATTAATCATAGTGTGGACATTAAGTACTTGTCTTACTCTTAATTTACCAGGGGGATAGGTAATAATTATAATATTGACTGTCCTTTCTTTCGGGAGATACAGAAAATATTGCCCGCACTGAAAAAATATTGCCCTCGTCTTCGACTCGGGCAATATTTCTTCAGTTTGGGCAATATTTTCTGGTATCTCCCTCAAGGCCAGTCAATATTATATAATTATACAAGGACTAAAAATGTTAATACCATGATAACTGATAGTTGTGGGATCTGGTTTTATTTCTTTTAGTATCTGGACAAATCCGTTCAAACTGTCTATGCAAAACTAGAACTGTGAGTGAACTCACACACACAAAAAAAAAAACCACCCTGCTCCAAAACAAAATCTTGGAGAGTATATTGGGGAGACAATAGTGATCTACTTCAATAATATTTCAACCATATTGAAATAATTGTACGGTTTTACTACCTTGGCTGTATTTGAAAAAAACCTTCACAATGAAATGTTGTTAAATCCAGCCAACCATTCATGGGGAATTGTGCTTACAAGGTGCATCGACAGACAGACATTCAGAAAAACAGACGGGGTGATCCCTATAAACTCACAAACATTGTTGTATAGGGTATGATTATAGAGATTATACAAATTTTTGGTTTAGACAGTTGCAAATAAACATGTAATTCTATCTACCTTTTGAAAGCATACTGGCGTTTGATGTACAGGGTGTAACTATAGTGATTATACAAATTTTTTAGACAGTTGCTAATAAAGGTGTAATTCTAGAAACCCACCTTCTGAAGGCATGCTGGTGTTGAGTACTGTCTTGGTTGGTAATCTGGTCCTACACAGACCCTCAAAGTGAGTCTGTAACTTGTCCTCCATGGGCAGGAAGCCACAGTGTATCAGGCCACTCAAAGTGGCACCGGCTATCTCACGGACCTGGACAGAAATGAATGAATAATTGAGCCACATTACAAACCTCTAGAGTTGTAATCTCAGATTTTATCCCTTAACTCAACAATATCAACTCAGATCAACCAGCTCAACATGATTGACACAGCTGAAAAGTTTGATATATGTATATTGGACTTGTAACTGCTTTAATAACACTACATAATCAGAAATGCAATTATGCATGTTATATATAGTTGACACTCCAGTACCATTGACAAGACACACATGATATTAGTGGCAGCATCACAATTATTTCAAAAGGATATGTGTTCATTGTTACTCAATGTGCTTGAAACTCCCTGATCATAGCAAAAACTTAGCAGAAGTAACTGCAGTGATGCATTATCACCTGATCAAAGATTTATTTTCTTCAGATATATAAAACTCACCTCCAGCCTGTCATCTTTCAACATACTCAGAACCAGTTCACCGATGTCGTTGACATACTTGGGTTGATGGCTGATGGTGAAGAGATTGTAGAAGACCATCACCTGTAGGTAGGCCATCATACTACACTTGGCCCTCCACGACGCTGCCTGGCCAATCTATACGAAACACAGACGACAAGATCACAAGATCAATTAAGTGATCTAATGTTTTCTACCAAACTTTCAAAAAGTGACAGCACAGTCACCTAAAACATCAGGAAACAACAAAAATATCTTGAACAACATATCATTATCTTAATTATCTTATATTACATACAATTATCTTATTATTACAAATAATTTTTGAGAAGATATCACAATGTACATCATCTCTGGCAAATTATTTGGGGTCGACTTATCACTTTAATTTATGTTTTTCGAAATGGAAGCCCTTCAGAGCATACTCTTTTACAAGATAAGTGTTTATAAAGCTGTCTCAACCAGTTGAAGACAAGAGACAAGATATCTTGTCACAAGGTCTATGGGAAATGCATGTCAAAGCAAATTCAAGCTGTCTTCAACAGGTTAAATACAGAACAAACTTTGACCATTACAACCTGGAAGTAGGCATTTTCAAGAACGACATCAAAATTCAAGGATATTACAGGAACTTTCCAAGGAAAGATGAGAGCAAATTCAAGTACTTTTCAAGGCTTGTTAACCCATTGCCTCTGAGATTCTGTAAGTTCCATAGAGATAACTCATTGTTTGTCTGGACCCAGTAGACAATGGTCTAAGAATCTTTGTATTCCCCTCTCACCTGTTGCAGTGCTGCTAATGCCTGGGGAATCATGCCAGGTTGTAGCAAGGTCTGTGCAAGGCATGCCAACGTCATCTCAGCATCACTGCGCAGCTCTTCATCTGATTCACAGCTTTCCATGGGTGCAAGCTTTGTGTTGGAAGAAACGGAAGGACCAGAAGGAAAATGTTATATTCAGTATTCAGGTTTTACATATAATTAAATATATTTCTTTGTTAGTTTGTACCAAATTTAATGCTTTTATGTATTGCATTACTAACTAAAGCTAAGATTGTTATTGCTTTTGCTGAACACGTTGGAGACTATGAACAAAATATCTCAGGTGGGGTCTATGAAGAATGCGTGTTACATTCAAATCAAATCATAACCATCGAGTTAATTTGATTTAAGTTAGACATCAGAATACATATACAATTATACTTTTTTTTGTTCTTGTCTAATAAATTTCATATTCGAACTAACTTTCATTTTACTCTTTTGTGGATTTACGCAAAATTGCAGTTGTATGTTTTTGTAGAAGCTGCAACCAGACTCATGAATCGCCATCCATCCTTCCCCCCCCACCCCCCCCCCCAAAAAAATACTAACAATAGCCCCAATCAATTCAGTTCAAACAATGAGCAGTGTATTTGAATGTGACTTATTGGCAGTGCTATATCCGAGATCACAGGCCGAGACCGAGGCTGCCCCAAAACACACACTTTTCATAGCGTTTGTACAGATGACCCGGACCTAGACCGAGACCGAGGCCACTAAAAACTGGCCTCGGATACAACAGTGCTGACTGGACTGTTTCCACTCACCAGAGGAAGATATTGGAAGAACTCTGCTGGTGCGGGTGATACTAGGTTACCAAGGCTACCAGTCATCCATTTCATCACTGAAACAAGAAAACAATGAAGAAGATAAAACAATTATCTCTTCAGCAACCACAAGAACAAGGGTTGTTGAATAACTTAGGCTACATGCATAGATACAACAATGCCACCATGTGCAGGTTGCAAAATTGTACAAAAGTTCATTAATGGTTTAAAAGCAGTGTTTTTTATTTGTACACCAAACCGATCTGGCTAAGATTTCATCCAAATGAAGAAAGGTGCATACAAATACAGAGTTCAGTATTTGGGATTCATACATTGTACAGTTTTTGGAATACAAACAATAAATCATTTGAAATTGGACTATTGTTCAAGTTGTATTTTGTAAAGGCAGTCTAGGTTTCAGAGACTTGATGTAATTTCACCTACTAATTTTGAATATGGTACAGTCCAACCACAGCAAAGACTGCTTGACATTCGTCAAACTGCAATGACATGGATTTTTATAATAGATGATACATGAATCACATCTGGCAGTCAAATTAGTTGAGCAGCTGTATAAAATTCAAATTCAATGAGCGACATTCGAGTGACATTACTCTGGTGCATTCTGTTTGAATTTGATCAGTGCTTGTTTTCATGAAACCTGACTTTTCAGCCCAAGGCTTTTGTGAGAGGTGAATATTCATGTGAATCTTTACACTGTAAATGATTTTACCCTTTTTGGTCGATTTTGGGGTGTACAAATTATGGACACAATCTCTAACCAGTATTTTGACGCAATCACAAGTCACTCACCAGTCTTACAGAGTCGGATGACCCTCCTCCTTTCGTCGTCCTCCGCCCTGTCTGCCTCGGTGACCTCCACCGTGCCCCACACCTCGATGTTGGCCAGGGGGGCCAGCTGGGGGAGCAGGCTCTCCAGGAAGGGGCGTCGGTGAGGGGACCTGGTCTGGTTGTGCTTGGACCAGGCGTTGTCGTACATGAAGATCATCACCATGAGGCTATGGAAGAAATCAACGGAAGTTTATGTTGTTGATTCAACAGAAATTATGTATCTTTATTAATCTTGATGTTGACTGGGTAGTGGGAAGTTTGGGAAGAAGATAGTATCAGTGCAGGATCTAATCTGGTTTCAATTGAAAATCCATCCTCAGTTCATGCTAATCAGTACATGTGACAACAAGATTAACAAGATTAATGTCATTTTTAATTTCATAAATTTGTAATTGATTTTTAATTTCACATCAATTATACATGTCCAAAATCTCAAAGTTTAAATTTTGTGGAAGACAGGAAAGTTTTAACTACACAGCAAAATTTCACATACAAGCTTTGAGTTTGCAATTAGACCAGGAGCAGTTGTATCAATCACAGACTACCTTTGGGAGGAATGCAAGTTCAGACAGGATTGGACCAGAGTAAACTTTCACAACGTTTATTTTTGTTCCCAACTACAGCCCAATAGACCAAACGTCCAACATATCAAACATACTGAAGCATTTCCACTTCCTAAGAGCAACTGAAAATTGATATGTGCACCCCTTCAGTCACAATTTCAACATCGGACATGAGACCAGACCAGACCAAAATCAGTGTTTGAAAGCGGCTGGGGGACTCACCTGCCTATCTTGTCCCTGACATTCTTGTAGCTGTGGGTCAGATGCTGTTGGATGTAGCCCAGGAGCCGGTGAAGAAGACCAGGCACTCTCCACTCCTGCTGGAACAGACCTCCTTGTAGGATGAACAACCGACTGCCACAAATCCAAGACCAGAATATTGCAGGTTGAAGTATTTTTTTATTATCAAAGTAAACACAGTGTAATGGGTGTATCAAATTTTGTGATGTTCAGAACCAGGTAAGATGACCTGATTAGCTCACCAGGATATCACTGTGAAGGGCACTTCAGTTTTCACACTCTTACAAAAGACCTCCGATCACTTTCTTGAAATGAGCCGGTTTTTTTAACAGACAGGGAGAAGTAGCACTCATTTGCAAGATGGGTAAAAACAGCATAAACTCTTCTAACACACAACTTGAAATTAAAGGGACGCGCCGTTCGTAATCCATGTACGTTTATTTACCTTACGCTTGCCCCTATTGCAAGGCAGTGCGTAACACTGAACCCTATGCTACGTAGTGTAGAGTTCAGTGGTGCGTAACAACAATCGTGGAGCTGCGAACAGAATTACCGATGAGGGTCAGTTGGGCTTAGTTCGCCTTTCTCGCGCGTGAATACGTGCTGCATAGGGAATTGCACACAATTCGTGCGCGCTCGTTTTCCGAAAGTATACGGGCATTTCCCGAATATTACCCGAGTCGGGCCAGGTCCAAACGCCCACGACTGCGACTTTACCGGTCCTTTAAAATAAGTTACAGGTAACATGTGCGATATCATACCAATTGGCCACTTATATATTGTAACCTCACATCAATTCTAGATCAATGAAAATTTAACTTGCATTGCACCTTATTTTAGTTAAACCTTATCTCTGTAAGGATGACACTTTTATAAAATTATTTCAAAATCTGTGATTTCTGTCATAAATGGCCTACTTATGGCAAAAGGTGATGGGTGAGGTATGTTTGTTATAATTTGTCTGTTAAACTCTGAACAGACCTTTTTCTTCCCGATTTCAATGCTGTGGGTATATGAGGGTTTCTACCTTTAAATGTGTATATTTGTCAGCTTTTATGAAGACTGCACACATAGAAATATAGGTTTCTCGAAAACTTTGTTACCACAAGGTTCCCACCAATTCATGGAAACAAATTTCTGTAATATCTCTAGGATCATCATTTTGACCAATTTCATGCTTTGCCTCTCTTTTTCGCCTCAGCGAGACTTTTCTCAGATTCCCTAAATGAAAAGGGGAAAGTCATTTTCCAGGTTTTCTCAGTTTCAGGATGCCTTGTGTTGACTTGGGTTCTAAGACAGCTACACACTGGACATCTACCCCACGGACAATTACCCCCCCCCCACATGGTAATTATCCGGAGAGGGGGGAGGAGGGGATGATTGACTGGATATGGTAGATTTCATCACTCACCTGGCATCGAGGAAGGACCCCCTCTCCTCATCCTGACTGATGGGTTGCTGGGTGATCCACTCAAACAGCCAGTGCAGCTTCCTGGGGTCCCTGCTCTCACACGACGTGGCCATGCACACACCCCAGTCAATGATGGTCTCTGCCGTCACCAGCGACAGGGAGGACTTCAAGGCCGGGACCAGGACCTGCTCCCACAGGTTCTGGGACTAGAGCATTTGGAGAGATTTCAAGAGAAAGTTGAATTTTAATTTCTTGTCTTTTAGTATGTGCCTTTTTTTTTAAAGAGATGCATTTCACAAAGAGGACTTCACAGATGGAGGCAGGACCTGTTCACACAGGTTCTTGGTCTACGGTAATTAGTGTAGGGGCCTATTTTCTACAGAGAGTGATTATATGAAGTTCATGTTAATTGTTGGCAACCACTATAAAAGTATTCTACTGGGTCTGACTATTCTGAAAAACGATGTCATTTTTTCTATTGACCTTCAGTGACATTGACATCTTGGTATCAAAATTTGGCAAATTTCTCAAGAAAAATTATATCTGGTTATCTATTTTGTAATTTGACCTTTTGTTTTTTAGTTATATGCAAACAACGTAAATTAGAATGTAGAGACAATAATATGCTTAAATTTGCCTATATTCAGACTAGTCCAAGCTAGAGACCAAGGGACCTTGTTTTGTAATGTTTTCTGATGGATTCTAGTCAATTTGAGGGTGCTGATTCGAAATCTGATGGGTGCCAAACATGAAACCTTGAGCGGTTTTGTAAAAACGCAAAAATTCAAAGTGGCCAAAATCAGTATTACAGATAAGTTCAACTTTTGGCAGAATTGTACTCAGCAACAAGTGACAAGGTCAACAATTCAGTTCAATAAAGATTTGACATAAAACTCAGGCATGACAGCCAAGGGCTCAATTGTGCATACTGCTGATAAGTTACAGACTTGGACTAGCAGACTTGCTGACTCATGTACAACACGGCGTTGTACTCCATTATACTGAACACATTCATAAGGCAACCGAATCAGACCAGTTGTATTTAATTCTAAAAGATGCCCTTGCTGAGGTCAACTGACCTTTTGAAAGCCCCAGTGTTTGCAGCCTCTGATCAGGCCAGCAGTGATTTCCATCAGACACCTCTGACTGCTCTCCTGGGAGTCACTGGCCAACCTCTCGATGTGAGGCTGGAACAGGGGCAGGAAGGTGTCGCCAAAGTTCCGGAACAAACCCTGCAGAGGGAAGAATCATGTCAATTTTATCACACAATTAATTCCTGTACATTAATTTTTAATTTTATTTCAAGGTTACAGATGATTACAAGATTCTTCTTTCAGGTTACAGATATGTATAAGACTCTACAAAAAAAATATACAATACTGATTAGCTCTTATGGAAAAAGTGCTGGTCAAACTTTCTTTTACACATTATGGAGTAAATATTTGTATTTTGCTGATACGAGTGTGACATCATTCAGCATGCCAAGCTAGTTGGTAGCAACATAACAATTGTAGCTGATTGCATTTCCCAATCATATACAGGACTGATATAGTAGAGTAAATAAATATCACTGAAATATCTTTTCACTGCATCTATATAATAAATGAATCAATGCAAATTTATCACAATGGCTACCTAAACAAGCTACATTTATTATACACAGTGGTCATGACGTTGAAAAGACTGATAGAGACGCAAACCTTGAAAACCATGAATCGTTTGGCCTTATTAAATACACAGTGGTCATGACGTTGAAAAGATTGAGACGCAAACCTTGAAAACCATGAATCGCTTGGCCTCAAATTTGTCCCGCTCTTTCCTGTCTTCCAGCGAGAGGTATCTGATGAGTTTTTCCACAAACTCGGTGCTGCTGAAGTGATCGTACACGATCAGCTCCAGCTCGGAAAGCTCTTCCCTGGTTCGATCCAACTTGGGCTGCTCCGAGAAGGGAGCATGCACCTCCATATTCCTAACAATACAGAGAGAGTGACGGGGATGAACATGTAGTGACATGGCAATAGTCTCTTGGTCAAGGCATTTGTTTCGAAGGAATAACTGAGGAAATTGACTTTTCACCAAGACTGTTAATCAGAATTGAATTCCAGTTGAATGAAAAGTTTAACAAACTCTTCTTGTATTGCGGAAAATCTGAGCAAGAGGGTGCATTTTTAAGAGAATCAACAAATATCAATTTATATCTTTGTATCATCTCAGAACTGTCCCAAAGACCAAAAAAGGAGGGAATATTTTCGACTTGATTGACAGGCTTACTATTCACTTATGTCATAATTTGACAATTGATGATACAACTCACTATTGTGTTGTGCATGGCAACACTTGAACTGCTGGACTTGTATTTGGCTATGGTCAAGAACAATCCAATTCCACTATTGACCGCTATTGACTTCCCTTTCCAAAAACAAATTTGTTTCAAACTGTGTTTATATATTTACAAAATTGTAAAGCATTCTCCTCTCCAGAACTTGATCTCTATTTACACACACACACACACACACATACACTACACTCAATTTCAGATAGAAGTCTGCCAACCCTTCCCCAAAGAGTATTAGCAATCAGCGACAAGAGTTTCAGTGTTTTCGCTCCTAAACTTTGGAACAATCTTTCATTTAGAATAAAGAAATGCCCTACTCTTGACGTTTTTAAACACAATCCAAAAACCAATCTGTATTCTGACTATTCTCTACTATTTTTGTCTTTGTTTTATATCTTGATTGATATAAGAGCCATGGTACTTTTTGGTGTTAGTGCTCACAAATAATAATTATTATTATCATTATTATTATTATTATTATCATTATTATTACTATTATTATTATTATCATTATAATTATTATAATTATTATTATTATTAACTGACAGACATGAGAAACAAAATAATGTAAATTCTTTACATATAATTCATATAACATACCTGGGCCATGTGTAGTACCCCCAGTGTGTCTTCTCAACAAACACACTCTCATCCCACTTCTCTTGGGTTGTGGGTAACCTGTCACACTGGTACTGGAGCCACTGGTTGTCCTCTCTTTCCCCTGGGGTGGGGAACGTCTCTACAGGGGGCAGGGCACAGCCGGCAACGCTATAGGGGTCGACGACTACCTTCTTGTGGGGTCGCTTCAGTTGCTTGAATATTGCACCTACTGCAGATAGGGAAAGCTGTGGAATACACAAACAAACAAATATTTCATACAAGTGTTACAGATAAAAAATCCTATTCACACATAGCATGTAGCTGTTCTTCATTATATCATACCTTTAAAAATATGAGTTTATTGATACATTCAAAACTTATGTAATACTGGTTCACCTTTTTGATTACAGACCCCTGAGAATACTTGAATAATTTGAAGAGTAAAACTAGAAAAGTTTCGCCTGCGTGCAGTCGATGGGTATGCCTCCGCCCAGTGCGCCCACTATGTAGGAGCTAACAACCTAATTATATCAACAGTTAGCACTCCTAACTGAAGTTATAGGTTTGGCACAAAGTTCATTGACCTTTGATCCTTGACCCTGACCGTTGACTCCTGTGACTCTACTAAAATATTTGTCTTTTGGTTTTGAACCTAACCGCCAAATAACGTCAACAGTGAGCACTCTTTACTGAAATTATAGGCAGAAAAATAGCATTTTGGGACAAAGGTCATTGACCTTTGAAACTTGACTTTGACCTTTGACCCCTGTGACTCTACAAAAATATTTGTCTTTTGGTTTTGAACCTAACCACCAAATTACAACAACAGTGAACACTCCTTACTGAACTTCAGGGTTCGAAATTAACGGTAGCCCGCAAGCCAATGGCTAGCAAAAATCACGGCGGACTAGCCAAAATCTATATTTAGTAGTCCGTGTGGCTAGCTAAAATATTACTTAAGTGTCGCACTGAATGTTGCATGATTTTATGTAACAATGAATGAACTCAAAAGCTTGATGTTTATTCGAACAAAATACGAACAAAATAACAAACTCCTGGCCCGAAATCTGTACCTCGGTGCGGCCCCGCTAACAAGCCACTATCAGATTCACCATGGATCCTATACTAGAGAGGATCCATGAATTCACTAATCATTGCCGCCGGGTTCGACCGAAGTCAAACTAGTTGGGAGTTTACGTACGTGGCCGTGTATGAAGCTAACACGATTTTTCGCCGCAGAGGGCGTTGTCCAGAAACTCACTCGAGCTAGCTAGTTCCGATCTATCGCTGGATATTTTCGAAATTCGAAGTGGTGTCGCTAGTCGCTACAGTGTGGGATAGGCGCGGCGCATAGGCCGATGTATGGGAGGAAATTTATTTTAAAACAGATTGTGCTCCGTGTTTTCATGAGTCAGGCATTCAAATGATAGTGGTAAGTACGTTTTAACAATCATTTTTTTACTTCATGTATAATGTTAGTCCCCTGATAGTCCCACGTATGCAGTATCTATGTTTTGACGGAGTATGTCATGTCTATGACTATGGTCCACACTGTCACACTGGTGGTAAGTCGGATGTCGTCGACTAGGTAGTCGCGACTCCGACTTTCAGTGACTTGGTTGGGCAACTGCAACAGACACACAAACTATCATTATTGTTGAAAACAATGTTACTACTTTGAAAAAATATAATACATTATAATTTCC
>JZLH01S0163787.1:31287-49266 GCA_001188425.1 Eucidaris tribuloides
GGTACTTCAGTAATCTTGTTCACAAGAAAGTGTGGACGCACGGACACACAGACGCACGGACGTACAACCCGAAAACACAATGCCTCCGGCTCCCTTACGGGGCAGGGGCATAAAAATAGAGATTGCTCTTTTCAATTTCTATACAAACACAAAGAGCTTACGTATGGTGCAAACACTGCAATTGTTCCACATACACTACAGTAGCACCATTGTTGTGTTTCTGTTCTGACCCTTCACAACCACAGTTGTGAAGAAACATAAATATTTTTATGACCTTGTCTAATGGCACAATTGTAACAAAACTCAAACCATGGCAGAGAAAGGGGTCACAACTGCACTTCACATCTGAAGCTGCCCCAAACAGCAACAATACATGCAAGCCATAGGCGTACGCAGGATTTTGCAAAGGGGGGTGTTCATCTGCAGCCAAATCCTAGGTCTAAAATTTTTCCCGGTCAGCCCAGCCGCCGAAAAGTGAACATTCCCCCCCCCCCCCACATACCTGTATGATGCAAGCTGGCTTCCAAGTACTAGAGTGTATTCATAGGAATGGAGGTGGCAAAATTGATTGCTGAATAGTCAACCATGACCAAATATGAATGACCAATGTACCAATTGAACATTAATGATTATGCTACCATTCCGTGATATCACTTAAAATTTTTATGTCAACTGGAGAGATGTGGGATAGAATCTGGATTTCCTTCTTTTCTACCCACATTGTACAAGAAACCAACCATACTAACTAATAAAATGACAAAAATGATTCGAACATAAAATAGTGCTGCACATGTCTTTACATGAAGTCCCTGCGACAATGAATTTACAAGGGGCTGATAGTGCTCTTACCTTTCGTATATGCAATGTGTCGTGTACCAAGTTTGATATAAACAACCTAACTGCACATGCGGGTGGAGGAGTATCAACTCTCAGCTGCAGCCGTAGTAGACCCACTGCAATCTGGGAAAACTTCCATCGTCTGAGAACGCAGTGAGAACGACAGAAAATATGTAGTCAAGACTTTAATTGAATAGTTCATGCAGTCCTTTAATCTAATTAAATCATCTCTACTGACAATTGCAAGCATCTAGAAATCTGATTCAGTGCAATACAATATTAGTTTCGAATTTGATTTTAGGTTCCACATATTTCATACATACAGAACTGTAGAATTCATAATTTTAATCTAGAATAAAACAAATATGATACTGATAAATTATTAAAATCAATAAAATTATACATTGCTCACTATAACAGGGTCATTTAGGACATTGTTTTGAAATATTCATATATTTCATTCAACATCTTTGGAAATTTGATGTATTCATATACATGACAATACATTATTTTTGGCCTATATTTCACGCACAATATGAAATTGTCAACACATTCGTTACAGCACAATTATCTAAAATACATTTTTGTAGCAGACAACACCGTCATGAAGTTGTTACAACATCAACAATTACAAAAAGTACCCTTGGAAGAGAAATGAATATAATGTTGTATTCTACTGAAAATGTGATGTTTACGTGTAATAATCTGCTATATTTTGCTAAAACAAATGACTTGACATTCCCAGCACACACTTACAGATTTCCATGCTCTACTAGATCCACAAGTTCTGCTACCAATTCATGGTATATCCTGTAAAGAAGAAGAAAAGAACTGTGTGAACATGACAGAGAAATATTTTTATGGCGTCTGATTCCTAACATCTTGGTTATTTCTTGATTACATCAAAATTTATTATTTTTTTTTTTACATCATGGTATACATCTAACAATGAATTAGTTTTAATCCTAAAACAAATCTTGTTTGTTTCATAGAAACAATTAAAATCTGACACTTTTCGTGAACTTTTCAAGATCATGTTCAATCAAACAGTGGACCCACGTTTTATTTTTTAAATGATTTCAGGAAAAAAATCATGAAAATGTAGCATCTTTCTGAGTCATACCTCATGTTCTCCTCATTCTTGGTGTCCAGTGTTTGGATGGCTTGCTGTTCTTGCTCTTTGGTGACACATAGGGGCATCCCCTTGACCAGGTCTTTGGCTGCAGCTATACTCCCTTCAGAGAGCTGAAAGACATTTAGGTAAAGATTGATTAATGACTGCCTAGGCCATTCCAGAGGTTGTCAATTCATTAATCATACACAAGTTGCTGAAGTGATTGCAATCACAGTGAAACCATGAAAAGAATTTACTGAAAAGTAAAACTGTAAAATTTCAAAGGACTTTTTCTTGAAGTTGTAACTCTGTGGGTTAACCAAATTTCCCTCTCAATGGCTCCTGTGACATTTATGACATTGTCTATTGTTAGATTATTTTTCTACCCCAGAATGGAAACATTGATATTATCACGTGTTGTATTCTGATGTTGTATGAAATTACTTATATGAAAATAATCAGCACTACATCTTGACAACAACATTAATGTGCACCCAATTTGATCTACGGCAAATGTAATGCCTTGTCCTAAATGACACCTTTTCCACCTAATTCTCATGTCCCATCATCTTGGGACTCTACCACTTCCTGTTCAATTAAGATATCACAGGGCGAAATTGTAAAACTCCCACAAAATACTCCATTTGTGTTCAGTGAGGACTATATTGCAACAATGAAGCTCCCTCACAGATCTTATGGAATAATAAAACAATCAATAGAAGATTTCTGTTGGTTTTGACGAACATGAATTTCACAAATATCTGCATGTGCAATACCTTTGCCAGCCAAAAAAGACAGTGTTGAAACTGTTCAATTTGCATATATACAATTGGCAAGAAGAGCACCATGTATGACATGGTGTTGCATTTGTCATAAGAACCAATTGCCCGATTACTTTATGAACTTTCAAGTCTTAGTGAAAACGTGTTCAGATGAGCAGATGAGCAGATTCAGTTATCCACTGAGGAACTAACTATTTCACTGACCTTGAATGTGATCGCTAAGGAGTCATAGGCCTTGTTGATCTTCTGGACAATCTGACCTATGACCTTCATGATGGACAGTTTCTCGGAGTGACCGGCTCGCACCAGACCCAGCCAGCAGTCCTTGAGGAGGGGCCAAGACCGGGGGCAAGCCAAGGTCTGCATCACACCATGCCACAGCAACACGTACAATGACCCCTGGTAACAAAAATCATATATAGTCATGGACAAAAGTTTGGAATATATTTTTCTACCAAGTGCAGCTTTCGATCATATCAGGAAAAAGTTTCTTGTCCTGAAGTAGAGACAGGGGCGGCCACCCCCTATTTGATTACTAAAATGGCTTGAAATTTACTGTTTTTGTCAAAAATAGCGCCCTCCTATTGTTGTTGATTTTGCTATTTGAAAAAAAAATTGGCGGCAAAAATGCTTTTTGTCGTCGTTGGCCCCCTGCCCCCCCGCTTGTCGGACACTGTTCAGCTTGCATTTTGGCTAGTACAAAAATTTCTTTGGCAGGCAAAATTTCCCCTCTTTTCTTCACCCCTCCTAAAATTTTACCCTAGCGCCACCCGAGTCGAGCTCATTTGAACTTAGTACTGATATGTTCTGCATAGGTAATTGATCATTTTTCGTAAGAAATCTGCACTTTAAAACAGGCCTACAAAAAGAAATAAACATATTCCAAACTTTTGTCCAGGACTGTAAATATTACTACTGGTACTGACATTTTTTTAAATCAAATAACCTACCCAAAAAGCAGTTAATATTAATATTATTCATCTTCTGGCAATTGTTTCTTACTGACATGTGTCATTGCACTTGCTATTTAACCATCAATGAGCTTTGGTTAAAGACAGAGTTCTTGATTAGCAGAGGTTGCCATTTATGTTTAGATTTGATCCAGTAGTAAAATGATAGGTGAAAATATGGTGTTCAAAATGTGAGGGTCATACACTCCCCAGGGGGGTCGCTCTCCACCAGGCCTGCTACGCACCCGCGTCCAGAAAAAGGGTCGAAAAGGGTCCCTTTTCCAGCCCTCGGGCATCGTCGACGTCTTTTGGAAAAAGGGTAGCTTTTTCAGCACCGTTCACTGGCAATCGCCACTTAGGGTATCCTTTTCTCACATGTCACGCCATTTAGGGTTACTAATTTGGTTATGTAGATTACGCCATTTAGGGGTGAAAATTTTATGTGGATCTAATAACATCTCCAAAATGAACGTTTGATAGTTAGGAGAATTATTTATGAATTGTTAAGTGAATCTCTTCGGGTTGCGCAATGTACAATAATGTTTTAGATGAGAAGGACACTTGGGTGGGGTATCAAATTAGTTGATTTAACTGTTTACGCCATTTAGGGTTGCAAATTCGGTTATGTAGGTTACGCCGTTTAGGGTGCATTTCTGAGGTTGTTGGACATGGGTGGGAGACAGGCCGTGTGGAGAGTAAATGACAGACCAGGGCCATTTGCATCAAGTTGCATGTGTAGCATATTCTGGGTTCCAGGCGCTGGCTGTACCTTACCCCGCTAATTGTTGAATTGTGAAGAATTCACCTATTTTAACGTAGCTGAGGCCATTTGACACTGGTCCAGCTTTACTTATGTCTGCGTCTGACGCGGTACATGCTGTGATTAGCAGGAAATATGTGTTCACTTAATGATACAAGAATACTGAACCAGCCTAGCATGACTAGTGTAACGGTCGCATAAATTCAAAAAGATAGTAATGACGTGTTTATTCAAATCGAGGTTTTAATGGTTATCATTTTCACTAAACTGACTTTTTTGTCACAAGGTCATGTGAGAGGTTTAGAGAAGTGTGAATGGTTACATTATATATGAGCCCTTTTCCTGGAGTGAGCTCATTTGGGGGAGGGGATGAAAATCATGAACGCAATCTTTATCAGCCATAGATATTGAAAAAGTGATGCAGAGCCCTTATTCATTATGACTTTTGCTGTACACTTTTCTTGGTAACATTAAATGGAACAGAGCTCTCATTGTTGGCTGTCAGTTTGGTCATACAATTTATAAGCATAAATGTGCATCTCCATCTGTGAAAAGCGGGAAGGGATAAGGCAGGGCTCGAGAAATATGGGTGCCCAAGTGCCTGGGGCACTTGAAATTTCTGGTCGGGCACTCAAAAAAAAGCGAAACTGCCCAATTGGGCAGTGCCTTTTTTGCCTCCTAAATTTAACTTAAGTACTAAGAAGACAACCAACAATTGGAGATTTCTTTTATCCAGGATTTTGGGCAGTTTTAATATTTTGTGCTTTTCGCTGGCACCTTGATATCACAATTCAAGGTGCGACTTTGGCAAGCTCAGAAAAATATATTTTTGTCGAGGCAATGAATAAGTAACTACTCTATATTCATTTGAGTGTTATCTATAATTTTATACTCTATGTTGTACAAACTAGAAGTTTCAGAAAGTAGACAGTCTTTATGACACAAAAATTCTAATATTTTTGTAGTGTCTGAATGAGTTAGAAATCAATCTATCCCTTGTGGACTGTAGGGCAAGGCCATTTATCATGATTTTCTGTAGTCCCATCAGTGGTATTTTACAAACCCCTATTGATGATTATTCAAATATTACTAAACCTGTAGATCAGGTTCATTCTCCTAATTCCTTGTGCGCATTTTTGAGAAAATTAATTAATTATGACAGTTATTTATAATGTCATGACCAAGTACGTTTTAGCAGTGTACAAACTACTGGGGACTTTCACCGTGTGCAAAATAAATTACGTGGCTGGAATGTCACTCCGCCATATCCTCGTTCGCGAAATGGGGAGTGCTTGACAACCTTTGTAGTCACAATGCTTCTGTGAATCCGCAGATGTTTGAAAACTGAATAGGAACCTTGGCGACGCATTTTAGAGCAGCCATTCTATAAATAATGGAGAACTGCATGAATGGCTTTTGTTAGGTTCATTCAAAAGAATACCTTTCCCAGTGTATTCCAATGTACATTAATGTAGAGTCACAGGCATTTATAAATATTAATAATATAGCTGTAAAGACCAATCTAACAAGTAATGTTCATGTCTGTGAAATCGCTATTGGCGGTGATTCCTTCTTCTACAAATGGGACAGAGGAATTTGCTTCACTAATTAATTGGAGAACAAAGGTTTTTTTTCATCAGCAACTTCATCTTAATCAATTTTTAATGCTTTTTTTCAATACAATTCTGGAGACTACGGAACTTTTTTTCTAGAGCGTTATTTGGTCAATGCCCTACAGTCCATTGGTCATACCATCTAGAGCATGGGATATATCAACATTCTTCATTCCATTCTGAGAAAGGAAACAGATCCCTACCTTGAACTGCTGGTGTGATATGGCTGGGTCTGGCTTCAAGTATGCCAGAACCTTGGGGATGATGTCCCTGGAACTGAAGGAGAAGTGGTCCAGACTTTTGAACAGGACCTGTTGGGCCTTCTTACGGACCTGGTTGATGGAACAACAGACGTACAAAAGAAAATAATTACAATAGTGAATTAAAAATATTAAACTTGATAAAGATAATAAATTTTTAAAAAAAGTTTGTACAAACAATACACACAGTTATACACAAATATGAAAACTTGACAGTTTGGTTCAGGTGTTCTGAAGTAATATGTCAATTGTTTTTTTTTTTCAATAAATGCAGGATCAAAAGATCAGATGCATCGGCATTTTGATCTTTAAATTTTTGGGGTATTCACAAAAGTTATATAATAGAGTGGTGCAAAATTCAAACACAGCTGGAAGTAGTGACAAAATTTCTATGGGTTTCAAATCAAATTTTACATAATGCTCATTCAGAACACCGCATAAATTTCAGAGGCATATACATGTAATTGAAATTACGCATTTTATCGTTTTACAATCTGACCCTTATGAAAAATAATAATAACATCCTTATAAATGTGTGTTTACTGCTATTTTCCTCATTCCCCTCATCTACTCACCGCACTGTATCTGCTGGTAGACAGTGTGAACAGGTCCCCTACGACCAGTCTATCTGTGGCCGTGTAAACGTTACCAGACTGGGCCAGCATCCTCATCTCATGTTGGAGGTAGACACGGTCGATGAGCAAGGCTCGAAGATGTCTCTTCTTGCCGTGTAACTGAAATGACAATAACAGAAATGTACAAGAGGAGAGTAACATACGGAGTAGAACAACTATTTATCATAGATAACGAGGAATATTACTGGTGGTGATTGATACTCACACCCGTCCGAACCCTGATTTATCAACAAAATATGCCATCACCATGGCAGTGCAGTTTCTCACACATTCAAACAAGAGGTCTTGCACATCATCTTCTGAAAACCAATATGTGTGCCAAATTTCATGAGCATTGCTCAAAAAAAATGATATATACTGATACGAGAGTCTCTGGTTGAAACTATGACGAGCCCGAGGTTACGTGGACTGTACTATTGAAATCAGTTAACAGTCAACGTAACCGAGGGCATCATAGTTTCAAACAGAGACTCTCAGGTTAGGATATATTTGTTTTATATCCGTCATCGAATTAAAAGGGAAATTACACAAAGAAAAAAAAGAAAAATGAAATATACTTACGGTAACCCCTACGAGTAAGTGTGTGTCGCACGGCATACAGGTGCGCGATATTTTTACTTGCGGTACGGATAGGGATACAATTCCATTAACGTATACTCTAGTTAGTCGAGTACCAATTTCATAAACCTATAAAACACTAATTTAATCCTCATTCTTATTTTAACCATAATCCTAACTCAAATTTGACGAACTTAACCCAGTGTTAATCTTAAACTTTGCCAAACTTCCATACGGGCGTAGCATGCTATAATGTCTTTCACACGCAAAAAAAAATAGCGTACGGTACATGTGTTTGTACATACGATTCATTCGGCTTTTGAATTAAGCTCAAATCGCGATCCCGCTTTCGAGAGTACAATAGTACTTTACTATTGTACTCTCTGAGAGTACAATAGTACTATACTATTATACTCTCCGACTACTATAGTACTTTCAGAACGATTGTCCCCAGACTCACAGAATAGTGTGCTTATTTTTCATCATGTGACATACTTTTGACCAACCAGAATTCAAGAAACTTACAATGAGGAATATAATCCGCAATATTTTCCCCTGATGTGTTGCCATAGTATGCTGTTACAATGGCAGTGCAGTTTCCAACACATTCAAGAAATTTATCCTGCACATCTTGTTCTGAAGACCAATGTGTGTGCCAAATTTCATGAGCATTGCTCAAAAAATGAGTTTGATCTGCAATATTGTCCCTTTATGTATTGCCATAATATGCTGTTACAGTGGCAGTGCAGTTTCCGCCACATTAAAAAAAATTTTTATCTCGCCCAAGTTCTTCTGAAGACCAATGTGTGTGCAAAATTTCATGAGCATTGCTCAAAAAATGAGTTTCATTTGCAAGATTGTCCCCTGATGTATTGCCATAATATGCTGTTGCAATGGCAGTGCAGTTTCCAACATATTCAAGAAATGTATCCTGCACATTCTTCTTCTGAAGACCAATGTGTGTGTCAAATTTCATGAGCACTGCTAACAAAAACCCCTGAGGAAATAGTCCAATCCGGAAGATTTGCAACGGACTGACTGCCCAACCATATGTTGATTTCTATATGCCCCCTTCAAACTTTGTTTGGCGGGGACATAATAAAGCATCTGTGCTGTATTCTTCTTCAATTATTTACTTTATTCTTGGATTGTTCAATCAATAATCATTCAGAAACCAGCTGATTTTAGCTCATGTTTTTGTTTTTTCAACAGGAAAAGAACAATGCCGCAACCAGTGACCAACTTACCCTGTCTTCCATGGCTCTCTTGATGACAGAGAATCCCTTCCAGCGATTGTCAAACTCATTCTTCTGAGTGCCGATGTACCACAGTAAGGCATTGTTGATCTGTGCAGAAAAAGAGCAGTCATGACATAATTGCAGGTCAAATGATTCAAGCATAAAACACCAATCATTTTCCTAGTACAGCACTGGATTCCAGAATTAAGTCGAATCTTACTTTATGATGTATTCTTTGTAAGAAATTACTTAGACTTTATGTAGAATGCCTGCATTAAATAATTATAATTTGTTAAAACTATTTTCATATATTTTGGAAATATTACTTTAACAGCAAGATTTTTTTTATTCAGTAGTTTCTTTCAAACATTTTGTCTCAATCTCGCTTTAGCTGTGTACATGATGCCACTTCAGGATGCATGAAACTGAAAACAAAAGCAGCACAGACCCTAAAGTATGTAGAATACCTGTTACATGCATTTGATATTAACAAGTGCATTTTTACAGATTTCGTTCATATTCATTAATTATTATCTTCAAATCTAACATATAAATCAACAGTAAAAAAAAACAGGAGTTCTGGTCATATATTTCTTTTGAAATAACAAATCAAATGAGCAATGATGCAGAAGGATAAGCAGTGAACAGACAATTTCAGACAGATGAGGATTGAACAGAAAAATGGACAGAACAGGTGACGGAATGACAGACACCAGACCAGGGCAGCAAGTTCATTATCATATGGCAAAAGCTAAGACCATGCTACACCTGAATCAACTAGAAATATCACTGAAGGAGATTAATACCACTGTCCCATCATGTCCAACTTATTGCCATAATATGCCATTACCCTGACAGTGCAGTTTCCAACACATTCAAAAAATGTGTCGTATACATCTTTACCCCAAGACCAATGTACGTACCAAATTCCATGAACATTGCTAAAAAAAATGAGGAGGTAGTTAGATACACAATAATTTCCTGATTTATTGTCATAATAAGCCATTTCCATGGCAAGGCAGTTTGCAACCCGTACAAATTTGTTTTGCACATCGTCACCCCAAGACCAATGTGTGTACCAAAATTCATGAGCATTGCTCGAAAAATGAGGAAGTAGTTCGATCCACAAGATTTGCAATGGCTTGACTGCCTAACCCCCAACCATACACTGCTTCATATATACCCCCTTCAAACTTTGTTTGGCTGGGGTACAGTAATGATTTTTTTTACCTTCAAATGATGCAACAATCTTTACTCACGTTACAGATGATCATGAAGGACTTGGTGTCGTCTTCACCGGTTGCTAGGAGATGATTGAGTAAATCATGTATCACCAGGGCAACCTCCTCCCTGACATCCTTGAAGAGTTCCTCCTTGTCTGAGGAGCCCAACGTCAGGTTGACCTGGACCATGGGGACTTGACTATCACTTCTGGAAAATGACATTGACCGAGAGATGAACATCACTGATATGGGATGACACTTTATTTTCAATTACATTACATGAAAATAAAGTGTTTGTAAACATACCACACAAGGTGAGAATGCTAAGAGAGATGTTATCATCTCGATATTTGTTCCATTTTTCATGATTGTTTTTGTTTATGATTCTCTTCCTTCCATCCCGTCTTCCTTCTCATCTTCCCTTCTCCTTCTTCCCTCCTCCCTTCTTCGGCTTCAGTCCTCCTTTCATACTCTGATCACCATCACCATCACCATCATCATCACCACCACCACCCCCACTACCATCGTCATCTTCTTCACCACCACCATCCGTCAATGCCACCATGATCAACTTTATTGATATCATGATCCTCATCTCCCTGATTATCATCATCATGTTCTTCTTCTTCTTCCTCAACATCACCATCATCATCATCATCATCATCATCATCATCATCATCATCATCACCATCATCATCATCATTATCATCATCATAAAATCATCATCTTCACAATCACCATTACCATCATTCCCACTTTCGTCATCTTTTTTATCACCACCATTATTGGCACTGTCATCAACTTCATCAATGTAATTATTCTCATCCCCCAAATTATCGTCTTCATCATCATCTTTATCCTCCTCCTCTTCATCATCAACATCGTCATCTCAATCATCCCGATTATTATTGAGCTACATTGGCAAAAGGCCCCATGTACAGAAATCATAGATCAAGAGACAGTAGCTTCATGCTATACTGCATGTAATTGGCAATGCAGAACTGAAAGATCAAGTCATATAATCCATTACCTGAATATAGTTTACTGGGATGAAAAGGAGTGGAAACATGCAAAATGTGATACAGTTATCATCTGTTCATCATAACTTACAGATCTGGTATCGCAGGCTTCTTCCACCTTGGGATAATGGCGCCAGCTCCCATCAGTGAGTGATGTACAATTGTCAGTGTCTGCAAGAGCTTATCTCTGCCGATAAAATATTTAAACATGGTGAAGAAGCATGAGACTTAAAGGCAGGGTATCTCATTTGAACACATCCCGCAGACCAGGAAAAAATAACTCATGCACTTAGGCTATTGATGAAGGACACGTCTGCGAAATCTGGGGGTCAGTAATTACCTAGAATTTGAAAAATGTGAAGGAAAACAGTGGCCGTTTAGTGTACATTCTACAGTAGGAGTTTTTGTCTTGCAAGACAATAATTCAAATCAGACTCAAACGGTCACTATAATTCCACTAAAACTCAAGTTCTAACTCTTATGGTTTGCTCAAGCATCTCAGATGGTATTTACTTCTAAATGCCAGTGCATTTACACAATGTTAATTATTAGGCATGCAAAACAGATGTTTGGCCTTTAACCCATTGAAGCCAGTTTGATTTTGCTTTAATACATACTTCCCACAAACCTTCTGAGAAATCTCAGCTCTTGTCTTTCAACAGATTAAAAGGTGTCACAAATGTTCCTAATGCAAAATAGTTATGTACAGCATCATATAGCAAAAATGTCTAATTGAATGCTGCTAACACAATGGATATCAAATAACACACCTATATATATGATACTTCTTTCTTTTTATTAGATATATATTTTGACAGATTCAGGCATGAGACAGAGAAATTCATAAAAAAGAGGAAAGATTACGGCCCCCTGGGGGAGGGTGTGGGAGGGGGTTTCCCCTCCCACGGTAGGAAAATTTTGGAATTTCAGGTATGAAAAACTCCCGTTTGATGCATTCTACAATCAAATTTTACTGTTTTGAAGAGGTTGTTTTAACATATTTGAACATCAAATTAAAAGTAAAGTTAATTTGTTATGCATAGATCCGCAGCTAGCAGCTGCAGCTGTGAACAATCTGAAAATATCATGAAGCAAGCATTGGTGAAGTCTTGCTGGATTAAGACAAGTTCACACATTTATCGCAACCGGTACTAAAGTCCATGTAGTTCATATTGATCAAATGAAGTATTGCTGGTAATGTAAACCAGCTCAAGGTAAATCACAAGTCCACAGATGCCCACACCACTGTCGCGGCCCGTCACTGCAAGCTCAACTTCATACTCACACTAGGCTACACTGCACTACTGATATAGCCAACCCGGCATCATAGTCCAACCACTGCCATTCATCTTGTTGGAAACGTGTCCTTTACATGAGGGTCATTTTCCTCCACAGTCCTCATTTTTTTGTTGAAGAAATTACATCTAAACAACCTACAAATACTTGTAAAATCCATTAATATCCAATGCAGTCAAGCATACGACCTTCACATTCCACTACACTCCGAGTATTGCACTACCACAGTGGTCGCGTGCAGATCGCGTGCAGGTACATGCCTGCATGGCCAATGCACACATAATACAGACTCATCCACATTCTCCCATGCACGACACTGCCGACCTCAATCTCGAGTCGGCGGGAAATATGGGTAAGCCTTAAAAAAAGACAAAAAAAGAAAGAAAAACACAAGAATTTTGTTTTTCGCAGTGCACTTTTTTGGTCTTCAGAATTTCGAAATCCGGCGGAAATCCGCGGATCCGCGGAGAAATCTCATGCCTGCAGATTAAAAGATGATGATATTTCATTTATGCCTTGACTGGGTACCTTTAATGCTAATAAAAGCCCAGAATCAGAACATAAACATTTTCTTTTATATAAATAAAACAATTTTTAATTTTCAAAAGTAAAAACAACTACAGAAGTTATTTTCCTTTCATTCTTCAGTCTCAACCCTGAAAAGACCGGGGAGGGGGAGGGGGGCCTCGACTTTTGCACATGATAACTCGGTGACGCACAAAGCTTTTACTGGGGTGCTTCATGGCTTTTTTCTTTAGAATCTCCCACATTTTTTTAGACCACATTTGTGACATCTAGGCATGAGGTTGAGAAGTTATGCAACATTTTGTTTGAGCATGTTGGACAAAAAATCACCCCAAAATGTGATTTCATGTACAATTTCAATACAAATTGTGTTTTCAGTCCAAATTCATGAATGTGCAATTATCTTTACTTTTACTAATTAAAGTGAATTAATTTCTGGGCTGTTTACCATTGCAAAAGTGTCTATAACAAAACTCATCATAAGACAATGAAATATATCAGAAATTAATTTTGATACAACAATTTCTTTTCCAGAAGATGGTTCGAATTGTTTTATATATATATACCCAAAAAACTAGCATTTCATTTGTTTTTTTTGTGTGTGTGTGTGAGTTATTGGCAAAAATATGATTTCATGCAAATATTTGCATAATTAATTATAAATAAACAATGAATATTTCAATTTTGTAGTTTACACCAGACTCTATGCATGTGCAAAACTTTGCACCAATCGCGCGACCTGTGGCTGAGATCTCTCCCCCCCCCCCATCTTTTAAGCCATCAACATAGCCTAGGCTTTTAGGGTTAAACGTCACTGTCTTTACCTGCTCATCTCCTCCCCTTTGATGAAGTTCTGCAGCTTCTCTATCTCTGGGTTGAAGAACGTTTGCCAGATTTCCTTCATGCAAGCTACACTCTCGTCAGTGGGGAAGTGCCACTTGATGTCGAGATTGTGGATATCTCCTGGTTTGGCCCAATCCTAAACAAATGGCACAACAAAATCAATGGAATAATAAATGATTCAGAGCAGTTCAATTTCTCTATCTCTGGGTGAAGAGCGTGTCCCAGATAATGCATAGAGCTAGAACAATTCAAGAGCAGTTGATGCATATGCCTCCACACTTATGCACCAATATCTAGTTCATTGTTACCCAACACCATACAATCAAATTTCAATGTCTCGTAAATGTACGTGCCAAATCAGATCAGCAGTTCTTAAGTTATCATGTTAATGAGGTCAAATCAGATATTGAGAATGTCCTGTGTCCTGTGACTTTTCAACTCCGGAATCTGTGTCCTCTACATCTGACCTGTGGTTTCTAAGTTATAATGGTAAAGATCCAAATTCAGACATGTAAAAGGCCCCATGATCTTGGACCTCCAGTCTCCAGATGAAACACTAGCCAGCCAACCCACTAAAAACAAAAGTCATAATTTTGAACTTTTACTATTATGTATGGTCCGATAAATCACAATTTTCCTTAAAGGAAAGTCCACCCTGATGTCAAATTGATTTTAATAAAAGCAGAAAAATGAGAGAAACCTATTAAAGAAGGTTTGGCAAAAATCCTGTAAAGAGTAGTAGAGTTATGCATTTTTTAAGTTGTCAATTTTGTGACATCGCATGCAAGCAGCTCCCCTATTTGTCATAAATTCCATAAATTGCCATGTTTTCATGGTCCATGATAATTGAATTTTTTTTTTTCATGGAAAATGTCTGAACCACATTCTGAAAGTGTTGTTTCCCTTCTAAATAGCAAACTAATTAACTCCTCACCCTGATGGGAAGGTACTCAGTGAGTGGCCTGTCGAAGCCTGCCGCCACGCTGCAGTACTCCCGGGGGTAGCACAGGCTCATTGAACGTAGCATGTGCCTCAGTAGTTGACAGGCCAGCTCGTAGCCCTGTTTACACGTGACATGGAGGGTAGCTTTCAGCACCTCGAACAGTGTGTCTTTGTAGACCAGCACCTCCTCACTGGGTGCACGTATAATCTGAAAGACAGAGAAAAGATCATAAACAGAAAATGACATGGATTCCTTTCTATCCGACGCTTGCTGAACTCATTGGCTACAGGAACCACATGTGCCATGTGATAAGTGTATGGGCATTACAGAATCTTGGAGGAAACTGGTCAATGAAAGTCGTGCTATATAACAAGCCTATATTTCATTGGACACAGTATTGGAATCAAGTTCCAAACCCTCAAAATCAATACAATGACAAACTGATCTCAAGACCGAGATTACTACTTGTTTAGCAAAAATTGTGTAGGCAAACCAGCACTAGTGGTGTCTGGCGACACAGTTCCCACTGGAATTTTGAATGACAAAAGCCATTTTTTTGTGCAGTCCAAAGTGTAATAACATTTCTTCAAGTATTTATTCCCCTCTGGGCATGCAAACAAGGGGCATAGGTCCCATGCCCACTGCCCCACTCTGAATGAACCACCTCCTATCAACTTTCTATCGACACAGGGTGGAATATGACATGCTTACCTCTGACAAGACCTGTAGGTTGAAGAGAATCTCCTTGTCTAGTTCCTCTTCCAGTTTGACATCCTCAGAGGAGAATGCTTCCAGCACCTTACTGCTACAGTGGGGGATGAACTTAGCCAGGGCATACTTGGGATTGGCCTGCATAGTCATAAATGAACAAACAGCGGAGAATATGTGAAAATTACATAATCACAATCATCATCATTTATCATTATCATCATAATCATCGTTATCCCTATCTTCACCATCATCATCAAATTCATTATCACCATCACCATCACCATCACCATCATCATCATAATCATCATCATTTCATATCCTTTTTCTCTTCCCATACCATGGAACTGGATATTTCATTTTTTGTCAAAGCCCTTTCCTTACTCACAGTCCATGGAAACCAAATAGACAACAGCAGACATTCTGTATTGTCTCGTCGTGTCTCTTCCTACATCTTACAAAGTCTGCCACATCATCTTAAACTACGAGTTCAGAGCACACTGTAGCTAAATGGTTTCATCTCTCATTGCACTATACACATACCAACTCTCTCTATTAGCTTTCTTATAAACTGCATTGATGATTGATATAATGGCAAAACACCTACAACTTATCAACATATCATAATAGACAAATATGAGAGAAACTGGTTAAGTGAAACTTATGTCAAAGGGAGACAAGGCCACAGAGCATTACATAAGTGAAAGGAAACTTAACCTTGCTCTTGTAGTGTACACACACAAGACAAAATATCATCTTCATTTTATCGCAAGAAGTTCTCAATTATTTAACATTTTGTACAGTACAGGAATAACCACAAAGGTAAACACTTATATCCACTGGAAAAATGTGGAATGTGATGGACACGTTAGCCAGGGCTCCACACTAGCAATTGCCCGCTTGCCCGGGGCAAGTAAATTATCAAAATTAACTTGCCCAATTGGGTAAGTAAAATTGTAATCATGAAATGAGCAAAACATACCCCAAAATCTTGCCAAAAATGAATTTGTGTTCAGTTAACTAATACTGGTACTAAATTACAACATTATTTTGTTCACTGCACTTAATTCTATTACTCCCTAAATTCATAAATCAAACCTTTTGCATCCCACAGAATTATTAATTTATAATAACAAACGCCCAATGCTATAAAAAGGCCTTATTGGTTGAAATAAGTCAGAAACCATTTTAGATTTTTTTTTTACTATTATTTATATTCGGGCAAGTAAAATTTACACTCGGGCAAGTAAAAATCTGAAAGCGATAATTTTGCTTGCCCAAAGGGCAAGTAGGAAAAAAAGTTAGTGTGGAGCCCTGCGTTAGGGAGTGTCTACCCAGATGACTCCAATTAATGAGAACGATAACAACAACAATCTAACCTTTGCAGCAGATCGACACATATTGGCCACTATCTTGCCGGCTACTTTTGTCTCAAGGATGGACGTTGATACATAGCGAAACAGACGATTAACTGCAGACTGTAGCAAACAAAAAAGGAACTAATGTCAACACGTTACATCACATGATTATAATCTTATTTTATTGTACTTTAAAGATAAGATTAAAGGTATTGGCTAACATTTACCACAGTTAAAAAATGTCAGCTACATGATTCCCCATGCTACCATTGTCTTTGATAAGGTCTAAAAATGACGCCCTGAAAAAATTGTATATCAAAATGATTATTTAGTGCTTTAAAAAAGTGAAAATCGTAAGTTGATCGGATTCACCTTCCCATTTTCTCTCATAGACTTACTGTGTGTACACCTAGGCTATTTAAACACGCCCCGAGTTTTAATTGTTTATTCATGCATAACTTGCCATTGGCAGTGTAACTTTCCAAACTGTTTTATTCTAGGGTGTTTATTTGTCCATATGAACACTACTATGTAGTTAAGATATCAAAATTTGACAATTTTTTAAATTGAAGCTCCACAATGTTAGCCTATCACTTTAAGTACTTGCATACCTGCCAACCAGTACGATTTTTCCAGGGCAGTTCTGGTTTTACTACAGTTATTGGGTGGTACCGTAAACAATAAAAAGGTTACATAATAAAAAAAAAACTGAAATTAGAGAGCGAATGAGAAAAATATTTGAAACAGCCAAACAAAGGTTTTCTTATGAGAAAAAACATGAATAAAACATTCCTTTTGTTCCATCACTCACCAGTGATTGTAAACACATTATTTCCATTACAATTTGGGCATTGTGTTGAAATCAGTAACCAAGGCATTTGGTTTCATTTATTTTGGTCATTCATGTTCTATTCTTATTATAATCTATGTTTTTGTTGTTAAAGGCACCGCCTAGTAACTGTAATAAGGACAAAACTGCCCTGGAAAAATCATACTGGTTGACAGGTATGTACTTGCAGAGCAACATAATTTTGATAAACTGTTTTCAAACCATCTATGAACAGATGGTATTCTGAAAATGTCTGTCTAGTACAGAACAGAGTACTTGAAAACAACAAAACATTTTACATTTAACAAAACTTTTACACAAAATCACGCTGACAAAGTATTAACACGGAAATCTATATGTGGGACAATGTTAATTGTGAATATTGCAATGCTAGGTAGGACCAGCAAAGGAAATTCACCTGCTTAATCTGCAAATCCTATAACTATTTACTACATTTGAAGTGAACTATTCCCATATTACAATGTTAA